>JAABKJ010007545.1:231679954-231853205 GCA_011634705.1 Andricus grossulariae | reverse complement strand
AACAAATCGTTTTTAAATATTTCATAAACTATCCTCTAATATTCTCATTCTAAAAGTCAAATAAGAAAAGTACAAATAGCTCAATTACTATAAATATAATGACGAAAAGATGCCAAATACGTTAAATTTTTGATAATAATGAAACACATATATTACTTTGTACTATTTTTTTTGTTATCTAGTCTTTGCTTTTTTTTAATCAACTCAATTGTGTCATATATTTCGACAAAGATTAAAAATTTCAAGCTGTGCTGCGCCAATTCAATTAAAAATGGAATGCAAAATTAATCTTGCCATTGAGGAATAGTCATATTGGCGAATTAAGTATATCAACCTGTCTAAGAATCATGATATATTGGGAAAAATATGCAAAAGTAGGTCACTTTTAAAAGAAGCTCATTCGAATTTATTTAAATGGTCAAAGAAAATTTGTTCTCAAGACTGTAATCACAACTGGTAGAAATTCTATCAATATATCAAAAGGAGTAAATATGCGAGATAAGGAAAACTAAATGCGAGCATTTAAACCTACAATATGATTTTTATATAAAAATGATAAACAACTAACTGTACTGTTTTACGATAAAATAGTTCCATTTAAAGTCAACATGTGATATTATTTTATTATGCACGATTAAAGGTGCTGTTGTGTCTAATCGTTCTACCAGAATCGATGACCTATTTGGAAATCGAAAGAGGTTTTTTCTTATTAAAGATTAAAAAATGAGAAAAATGGTAAAAATTTGATTTTCAGACAACGATGCTGGAAGAAGAAATTAAATTAAACCACAGCAATGACTTATTCTAATCGACATCCAATAGATTCTAATTCTGCATTTTCCGTTTTTTCGAAACAATAAAATTGAGAATTTGCAATCTTTGTAATGGCTAGATAAACGGAACGAGATTATTCATGAAAGAATGTATATTTTGTATACTTCTGAATTATAACAGGAGAATTTTTTAAAATGTTATTTCATTCGTGAAGAGCTTGAAAACCAAAATTTCTTTAAAAATTGGAGAATTGAACATTATTCGGATTATTCATGTTCTAACGATATGAACTTACAATTTTTTGTTTACATATGGAATCTAGAATTGATTTCACACATGATTAACATTTCTTGAGGTGTGACAATAAAAATATTTGATTTTTCAAAATTATAATGTTTAGGGGAACCATGCAATTTCATTTGCATATTAAGAAAAATGTTTATTTGTTAAAACAGATTTATCTGCACGCAGCAATGGACTGAAAAATACCGGTAAATAAGATTCACGAAATTGAAAATTGCCGAATAATAAAATGTCCATCAGTTTATAATATTTCCAAATTTGGAAATTCCTGACAGAAAGCTGCCGAATTATAAAATATGCTAACTAGAGAATCACCGAATCTGAACAATTAAAACATGGGTTTTCAATCAATATTATTTATTTATTAAACATAAAATAATAACAAATTTTAACCAAAGAAAATAAATTTAATGCTTGAAATATTTTCGACTATTGTTTATTAAAGTTTCTTTGAAAAATGGTATCAGGTTTGTAGAAAATTTAGTGAAAAATTTGTTTTTCGTTTAAGGCGGACGTGTCTTCATATTTATTTTTAGATACAATTGTCATAAGGTTAGTGTTATTTCAAATTCAAACAATGATTTCAAAGAGCTTCCAAAATTCGAAAAAAAAATTCTTTGATAATAATATTTTATCACTGTATATTTAATATATCAATAATATTCACTAAAGAACGATTTTTCAATTATTAAATTTCGGGAATTGTTCAATTAGGTAGTTTTCTATTTCGGATATTTTATAATTCAGCAATCTTGTGTCAGAAGTTCTATTATTCGGGAACTTTCAACTTCGGTAGGATTATAATTTTCGAGATTTTTTAGTCTTTCCTCCTTATCAACCACATTGGATACACTTTTTTATATGGCAATTAATTCTTTGAATTTTAAAAAAAAGTTATCTCTAAGCATCCGAAAATACAATTGTTCAGGTCTAAAAACTTGATGTTGTAAATACAATATCTTGTTTATACTCAATACAGGGGTGTTTTTAAACGATTTTGTCGCTTCAAAAATAATAGGAATTTTCTTTTTGCAAATAAAAAATCATTAATTGCTTCTTTAGTCAGAAATGAAGAACTTCAAAGTTCTATGTGTACAACTTGAAAAAAAAATGTTTAGGCTATTTCTCCCCCTAGTGGGAGAAATAATGTGGCTATCTCATTTAGCACGCTAGTTCTATCAATAGTGCTGGCATGTTACCCCGACCGCTAGCGAAATTAGAAAGCTAAGCGTTTATTTAATGATATTGAATGTTATGGCATGATATTGATTTCATTGTGATTGATCACTGATTGCTATCTGTTGCCACAAAAAGAAATTTTTGAGCTGACAGGGTCACGTTAGACATAGTTTTTTGTTACAAAAAGATAGTATTCAAAAAAGAAAATGCTGAAAAAGTTTGTTCTAAAAAGCTTGTACAAAAGCAAGACTTTTCGCTGTTTAAACTTTTTTTCTACAATCGACCGATTTCAAGTTAAAGCGTACTGGATAATTGAATTTACACTAAAAGTAATATATTAGCTTGTAGCACCTACTGAACCAAAAAATTTCGAGAAAAATGTAAAATTCTTCTTTAGATGTTTCCTAAAATTTTCAATAAGGCCTTTCTTGACAACTATGTATGGAATATTGCACACACAGTAGATTGTTATTTATAGGGTTATAACGTGAAATCGGTTAATGGTACAAAAAGCGTTATTTTTGTCAAAAATTACAATGATATTGGTTTCCGTATCATTTCAAAAACTATTTTTCACTACAAAGTTATTGCTTCAAAATGAAAACATTTGTATTCATATACTTGACCGACAAAAAAAATTTACAAATTGATCAATAATACAATTCATTAATTCTTTCGTATCTTGTGTTGTTTTTTCAAAATTTCTGCTTTTATTTTTAGGGATTTTTTTACGAATAGAAGAAAAACTTTTCACCCTATCACAAAGTAATTATAGCGAATTCACTGATCTTTATTGGGTGCAAAATTTTTGACCGCAAAATGGACATTTTTATTTTTCATTACTTTTTTGGTGGTTAAAACCAGAACCGTTAGCCAAAAGTTTTAAAAAGTAAGGTTTTTCTTTTTCTAACTGTTTTTCATATCGTGCGTTGTTTGGCTTCAAAAATGGCATTTTCGTTTTTTTTTCTTCTAATTTGGCAAATGCTATACCTCTGATAATTTTCTTTCTAGCGAAAAAATTAAGAATAATTTTTTTGGTTTTGCGAGCACAACAAACACTCGTACATAGAATTTTTGAATCTTAAGAAAAAATGGTCTCAAAAATTTGGAAAATGCTCTAACTTTTTGAATTTTTATCAAAAATATCCGGCGAACAAAGTTTACCTTCAGACACATTCGTACAAACCTCTTTTTTATGTTCAGAGAGTCTCAAAACGTGGACATTTGACAATTTTTTGATGAGAATGAGAATAATATAATACGCAAGTAAACGAAAACGCAATATACTGAAAGCCACTAAAATCCACATGAATGATATGCAATGTTTTAATCAATTTCAAATTCTTTTCAAATATTTCAAATAGCTAGAAATCTTTAGTAATCATTTGAACTCACTGTGAGATAAAATAAATTAAATTTATTTCCTAGATTTCTCTGAAAATCCCATACATTTTGAGAGATTGTTTTAAATTATATAAAACCATTTGATATCTCTAAAATCCTTTAAAAGTTTTGTTATATTCCTTGAAATCGTTAAATTCCGTAGAAATCACGTGAAATAATATTCATTTTATGATCATGATCTAATTATGATCAACTTCTGAGTTGGAAAAGGCTTACGAGAACGTTGATAGAGTCAAACTTTGGTGGTTTTACGCACAAAGGAATATGAACATGCATGTGCTGAAGACCATGTGGTTCATTATTTGAAAAAACGTTTTTTCACTAGAGCAATTCTTCAATTCGAAAGATATCTAAAAACACGCATACAGAGTGACTTATTTTAAATGAAATGAATCGCAGTACAATCAGAAGGAAAAGTTCAAAAGTTAAAAAAAGAACGAAATGCGAACAATTTTTAAGTACACACGAGCAGCGATTCCTAAACTATTGCTGATGGCCCGGAGCGTGTAGAAGGCTACTTTGTCTTAGCTTTCCTTGACTTTTTGATAATTAGAAAAATGTGAACAATGATTTGATGAAAATCGGGTAATATTTTCGGTAATAAAGCCAAACTTCAAATGGACACAATGGTATAATAACGCTATTAAATTTTGATTCATTAATATTTTTTCAAATGTTTCAACAGTCGTAAAGTCGCGCAAAGCAAGCAACTGCCTGCATAACTGGTTATCATGTGTCTTTCTTGGTTTCTGGTATTGTGAACAAATTGTAGATTGGTGGCTTTGCGGCCTTTTAGAAAATGTAGCAAAAGCTAGGAAAATGCTGTATCAGTACTGTCCACCAGATGGCGAGGTGCCGTTTGGTCCAGGTCCTAGCCAAATGCATTGAACGATACGAGAGTCTTATGGAGGTCAATTTACCATTTTGAGGAAATGTGCTTCAAGCTATTTAACCTGGCTTAATGGGTCGTCCTATATTATTTGTTATAATTTCATGGACTTCAGCGTGCGAAATTCAAACTTTGGAAACATCATAGCATCTAACTGTAAACTCTGTTTAGTATGGTCAATCGAAAAATTTTTGAAGTCTTAACAAAGCATGAAGTCAATAATGATCATACTTATTTCTTGCCAAAGGTGCCTGAGCCGCTGGAAGGAGGTATGCCGTCGGATTTGGAATCGAAGCTGGAAACAGGGTCAAAATCAGAGTCGGAGACCAACGGAGGAGGGCTCCTAGGTCTTTCTGGGGTACTAGATCCTGTTGGACTACTAGGTCTTTTTGGGCTTCTAAGTCTCGCTGGGCTTCGAGGTCCTTCTGGGGAAAACATGTCAAACGGATGAATTACACTTGAACGTAGAGTTTCCTTAAGCACAGGACCAAATACACCAGAATTTTCCTCGAGAAAACCTTCATTGACTTTTGTTTGTTTATTGGTTTCTTCTTCATACACAATATCGTTTCCTGCAATTCTGCAAAATTCTGCAAGAAGAAACATAAGTTTATTTTAATATTAAAACGTACATTAATCCGCCTAAATAGGGAAACTTTTGCAATATATTAATCATTTATCGTTGGCTAGTTTAATGCATCTCACTGAGTGACTCGCAGTCAGTCACCGAGTCAAGGTGTAAACTAATATGATGACAAATTAGTTACCAATTCCACTGTTTATAAAGTATTCGAGTAATACAATAGCATTATTTGAGTATTTGAATTGGATAGTAAAGAAAATAGAAATTTATCGTACTAATTCAGGGTGGCCAAAACACTTCATCTTCAAAATTGCTTGACTTCTCTACTGTGCAAGAAAGTCTTTTTGTCAGATGGTCGGAAATTTGTGAAGTCACAATGCCTTCATCTACATTGAGAAATAGAGGTGATGAAATCTGATAACAAATCGTTTTCAAATATTTGATAGACTAGCCTTCAATATTCTCATTCTGAAAGCCAAATAAAAAAACTATAAGTGAATCAATTACTATGAATAATATTACGAAAATATGCCAAATACGTAAAATGTTGGATAATAATTAAACACATATATACTTCTTCATATTATATGTTCTATTATCTGTTCCTTTTTGTCAATGGCTTTTGGTGAATTAAATATTCCTGTAACGATAAAAAATGTCAAGTTAGGCTCACGCATATTGAAATTTCAAATAATAAACTGTACTGTTTAACGATAAAATAGTTTTATTTTAAAGTCAACATGTGATATTTTTCAGTTATGCACGAATAAATGCAGTTTTTCTCTGTTATTAAATATTAAAAAATAATTAAAATAATTAAAATTTATTTTTCAGACAACTATGCTAGAATATCTTCTATTAGTTTAATTTTTTCATCAACGATGGAAAAATGAGAAAAATGAAGCATTTATTATACCACTACTCTCGAATTTTTTTGATATCAATTTTCTTCGAACATGGCTCAAGTAGCATTTGTCATTTTGATGTAGATAAAAAAATTCAAATTTCTATAATGAATGTTGTTTTTTGTTATTAGTGGTTGAATAATATTTTTAAAAATTTGTCAATTTCGTTTTGGACCACCATATGGAAATCATTACTTTTGGTACAATATTTTTTAGGGACAGTTCAAATTGAACTTCTGGAAATCAGTGGATAAAGAATAACAAAAATCGGCAAATTTCGTTTTTAGCTCACTCTGTTGGAAGTTTTGCCTTTATACCAGATATCTTCTAGGATGATTCAAGTTTAAGGGTTTGCAATGTAGTATAAAAAATAAGAAAAATGAACAATTTTTGTTTTTCAAATCATTATATGTTGGACGATTTTCAATTGGTTTTATTTTTGTAGAGATGGCTTAGATTGAAGGTATTGACATGTCGATGTGCATTAAAAAATAAAAATGTGCTATGTCATACTTTTTTTTAATCCGATTTTCTTCAAAACTGGTTTAAGTTCAAGGTATTGTTACACTAATGAATTGATATTCCTCTCTTTACTGCATAGATTTCCTTTTGGACAGCTCAAATTGAAGCTTCCCGCGTGTTTTTGTAGGAATTGTAAAATAAAATATGCGTTTCTTTTCAGGAATGAAAAATAATGTAGGACAATTTTTCATATCTGGAAATTTGATTGGGAGAAAGTTTCGACAAGCGATTTCATTATTCAAGAGCTTGAAATAGAAAAAATAATAGAAAAAAATGGATAGTTGGATATTATTTGATTGAGAAATTGAGCAGGAAGTCAGAAAAATGTGATAGATTTACTCAAGTGCATTTGATTTTATCTCCTAATATTTGCGCCGTATATTATTGTAGCTTGTTTACAAGTTATTCATGTTCTGAAGACATGAATTTACAATTTTTTGTTGGTATGTCTAATGGAGAGATAATTTTACGCATAGGTACCATATCTTGCGATTTAAAAATAAAAGTTTTGAATTTGGTAGATTTATAGGAGAAATATCAAAATACATTTATCTATATAAGAGTAATTAATTTATAGTTTATATGTACCTTATCAACCACACTTGGAGTTTTTTTTTAATTTTTGGCAATTTAAATCTTTAAATTTTGAAAATACTCGACCCCGGACATCTAAAAATACAATCTTTTATGCCTAAAAACTTGATCCTGCAAATAAATTATCTTGTTTATACTCATCAGTCTTTCATCCCTGGCATCATTCGACTTATGTCATCGCGTTCATAAAAGTTTTTCACTAGAGTTTTAGTTTCAGGATTCAATGCTCTTCCTCTTTTTGGATTCGGAAGCGTAAGAATTCCATGCTCTGAAACTAATTTTTTGACATTTCTTGTTTTTCGCTCTGATGTATTGAACACCTGCATCAGTTTTCTTCGTCTCAAGATTTTGGCGCAAGCGAGAGAAGATGAAATTGTTCTTGAAAATCTTTAGAGGCATTGCATTTTTCGATGATTTGACCAAGTACTTCAACACCAGCTTTATATTTTTTTTCTCACTGCAGTTTTGTGTCTAAGACATATAAATCTTTTTCGCTGTCATATAGCTGATCTTCATCATCGTCTGATATCATTTTATGATCCTCAGTATCTACCTTATCTCTACCAGAAGGCTCTGCAATATTACCAGAGCTCAAGGATGATATTTCTGCTGAGTTGATATCTACATGAACTGCAAATTTAAGCTCCTTCTGGTAGTGCAGGGAATTTCAAACGCAAGACGTGGGTAACACCACGGAGTTTAAGATTAGTTGCCTTATGCCTCACTTTAAAAAAAAAAAGTTATTTTAGTCATGGCATCTTGTTTACGTATCGTTCTATTACTCGAAGACAAATAAATTTGCCATTCTGGAAATTGGGAGTCTTATAGGAAAAAATCTCAGCTTTCTTTTAAAACTATTTTGAAGAAAAAAAATGTGGAAATTTGAAAAGAAGTCAAATTTATTTTTGATTTTCAAAAATTAGGGACAAATTTGGACTTTTTTTAAAAGTCGTTACGACCACCGAAAAGTTTGTGAAAAAATCTATCAAAAACATTTGTAGTGAAATTTTGTTTAAAGCAATAGGAATAAAGTTACAAATGTTTGAAAGTAAGGCTTTGCTTAAAAAAAAAACTTGTACCCCCTCCACTTTGATAAATAATTATCAAAATCAATTAATTTTTCGTGTGAGGAGTACTATCTAATAGGACTACAATTGGGCCAATTTTTAGCCCGATCTGACAACTTTCATTTTCGAGGTGGTACACTTGAGAAATTATGCCCCATATGCATTGTATATAATCCGCAAGTAATCCTTTTTCTTTTATGAAAATACTCACAGCTGCAACAGGTACCAGAATTTCGACAAAAAGTCCTGCAAGAGCATGCTTGACATCCTTGTCTTTCACTTCTAAAAAATACTGAGCACACTCTTGCATAAACTGAAACGACGCTTCAAATTCTTCTATAGGAACCATCTATAAAAGCAAACAGTTAGCTTACTTAAAAGTAAATAACACTATAAAAAATGTATTTATAACGAAAAAGGAATCACACCTTTACTCTGAAGAATTTCATACCCATTAACAAAGAAATTATACTTTGAGTGGTATAAGGTCCTGGTTCTTTTGCCCGTAGTTCCTTTAACTCAACCATAAAGCGCTTTCGGACAGACATAAACCGAGACTGAGCAAGAACTCCTATAACTTCACCATATAAATCGGCGATGATGTGAATATTTGCTGCATTGGGTTCATTTTGAATTCTGTATAGGATAAATATCGATTAGAAATTTGTTGTTTCCTCTCTAAGAGTTGAATAATTAATTATTACGACATTAAATGCACACCCTTCTCTATATTTGAAGTGTTTAAAGGCAATATTTTCTATGTATGTTACGAGGTCTTCATGCCCCGGATGAAAAGGTAATTGACGCAGAACTTCGATTAACATCAAACAAAATATAAATTCCACTGCTAGATCTCTACGTTCCTGGAGTAGATCTGCTTCACTTCTCTCAACAGTTTCCACACTTCCGGAAACTATCGTATACATGATGCTACGACATAATAAATTAAATCAAACCGATTTTATTTTTAAAAATATATATAATTTCTGGAATTAATGGTATTCAATACCTCTTCCCTTTTTGGTCTTCTTTTGTCGAGGCATGTTTCTTTTGATCGGACCCATGTTCCACTAATTGTCTTTCATACCAATTAAATAAAGCCCTGAGGATTGAAGGGAGACAGTGTTCCGCAACCGAGCCAAAAGCTGAGAGTAGTTGATCGAATTGGGCATCTTCCCCTCTTTGTAAAACCTTGGGAAGGGACTTTTCCTGCAAAGTATAAAAACGAAGTTAAATTTTTATAACACTAAATTGTATTGCAATACTAAAATCTATTACGGTACTAAATTCTGAATATACGAACGTGCTCAGTCATAACAGCCTCCATCTTTTTCTCAGCTTGTGTCGTGAAATCCGCGAACAGCGTTCGCATCACGAACTCTCCGGGTCTTAGATCCATGTCTCCTATTTGATGTGGCTTGCAAGTTTCCTTTTGAGCGCCCCAAGGCAATACGACAGTTACTGCACTAATCCTGCTCGAATTCGATTCTGGAGCAAAAAAAATTTTTAATTATAAAATGAAATTAGAATAAAGTGTTAGGAACCTTAATTATTAAAAAACTGAACTAATAATTACAATTGACGTTACAGTTATAGTTCAAAGTGCACGCTGAACTTCAGCCAGTTTAAACCTAACAGTTTTTGCACTCATGTTTTGTTTACAGAAATACATTTTTTCTTTGCATCTAAGTTTTTTATGCTTCAAATTAAAATAAAGTATCAAGAAGATTACTAACACTCCTTCATTTTCGTATAGAAAAAATAGTTGAGTCTGTAATTGTTTATTCAACATAACTTATTTGAGATTTTCTTTCGCTTTAGAACAAAAATAATAATTGTAATTAGATCCTCATATTCATCATCCACGATGGCTTACTTTGTTCTTTAAAGTATTACCTCCAATTCTATTTGTATGCATTTTATTTAAAATAATCTGAAACTAAGCTAGCTAGGTAAGAGGGTGGGTCGAAAAAAATTCTGAAATTCGAAATCGCTACAACGCGAATAAGCAGCGTATTGAGATCCTAAAAAGATATACTTAATTTGGAATCGATAGATATACAGCTTGGATACCCGCGGTCGAATTTTTTTTAATTTATTTTTTGCAGAATTTTTTAATTTTCTTGAGTTTCAATTTTTGTACATTCATTGGCCAAACAAATATTCCCAATTTCAACGGATCTTAATCAATAATTTTCCCAGAAATGATTCTTATTTAATTCGCCCCCTGTTTTCGGGAAAAATTCTGAACACCGTGTAAAGAGAAGAATTCTTTCGGGTACTTAAAAACTTTCCAGTGAAAAAAATGCACTGGGAAAAAATGATAAAACTCAGGAATCGAAATTAGAAATACAGCGAAATTTTAAATTTATGATTGTGGTATGAATTTGAATTATCTTTATGTGGTTTAAAAGTTTTTCAGCGTGTGTGAAGTTTTTTAGCATAGAAATACACTTCGAAAATTCTAGTTAATACCAAATTACAAATTTTGAAATGTCTCTGTAATTCCAATTTCGATTTCTGGGTTTGTCGATTTTTTTCTAGTATATTTCTAAGCTAAAAAAGGCCACACATGCTCAGAAAAATATTTAAACCGCAAGTTATGAAGATAATTTTATTAGATACCAGAATCAAAACTTTTAGAATTTGCTATATTTACAATTTTTATTCCTCTGCCTTGACGATTTTTTGTCTAATGCATTTTTGTTAATGAAAAGTTTTCAAGTACCTGAAAAATTAAATAGACATTATATCTTAGAAAATGATTGATCAAAATACGCAAAAATTGATAAGACTTTTTTGATCTCCAGAAATGTACAAAAAAATTGACTCAAGAAAATTTAAAAACTCTGCGAACAATATATTTTTGAAACATTTTTTTCGAGCGCGGGTAACCAAACTTTTCCAGATTTTTTTATTTCAGGCCCACCCTACTAGCTAGGTAGCTAGATATTACATAATTCGTTAATTAACGGTAAGTTTCATGCAAATTTAAATTTGTTTTAATAAGAATAATTCAAGTAGAATGGTAGATAATATTTTAAAGAACAAAATAAGCTATCAATAATGAAGGTTAACTCTAAATTACTATGTTTCCCTAAAGCGAAAAAAATAAAAAATTTCAAATAACTAGTATTAAATTGACAATTAGAGATTCAACTATTTTTTTCGTAGGAGTACAGAAATTTACCTTTTAAGTTTTGCTACATTTAAGAACGCGGCTATTTTTAATACTAATTCGAAATTATTGTAAATCTTAAAAAAATTAAACTATGCATACAAGAAGCTTTTCTACCATCAGTAAAATTTTTTCAAAATGATTGGAAACTTAATAGAAAGACATACACATTAAAAATAGTTTTTAGAATTGGAAGCATCCCAGGTTTTCATAACAATCTAGGAGTCGTTTTATTAAAAAAATGTTCAATTTTATTTTTAAGAAACTTTCAAACTAAAAATATTTAAATAATTGCAAGATAATCTTCTGATAATAAAAAATCTTAATCTTGTTCTAATTATACGTATTTTCAAACTTTCTACATGTCTGCCAATCATCAAATTGATTTAATATTTGAAACTTAAGTAAGTTTGAATTGAAACTATAAATAAAGGGTGGTAATACAGAAATAGATAATCAACAAAATGGGCACTAACCTAAAATTTGAGCAGACTCAACTGCGGACTGCGACAAAAAATTTAATTTTCAGTTAAAAGAAAAACTAGAAACATGCTCCCACAATATTAACTCTAATTAGTCACACTTCAGTAGAATCGCATAATAGTCACATTGAGTGAATTTCACCACAACAATGAGTCCTAAAAATCTTTAAAAAAATGCTAGGTATTATTTAAGGATTGCAAAAGAGGATCTTTTAGTTTTTGTAACCAAAATTGTTTAAATACTTTTTTAAAATCGGTGAAGTTCGAACATTTAGGGACACTACGAGGAGCTCAAAAATGTTATGGGATGAATTTTACCCCGTGTGACTAATTAGAGTTAAGTATCTGAATATGAGTAAACAAAATTAGATGGAAAAAAGTTAGCCAATACCGAAAAAAATGACAGAGAATTTTAAGATTAAATTTTCAGGGGTTTTCTAAGTCGGCTTCGGATAGCGATTAAAAACTGATTTTTCCATTTTTTTTTTTTCAAAAAGAAAACCTTGCGAGAATTATCCCTATAATGATTAATGAGATAAAAAAATGTTTGATCCAAAACAATTATCCTGTTCTAAGAAAATCGAAATTGAAAATCGCGATACCACTGTATAATATACATTTTTTGCTAGTAATTCGAAAAAAATAAGTAAATATATATTTTTCTCTTAATTGTTTCTAAAATTTGTTTTAATATTACTGAATCAAAACAATGAGATTTCGAAAAACTCCTTTTACCACAATGTGTATTTGCTTTTGAAAGAATTTTGAATGCAATTAACCCATTTTCGATCAAATAGTTGGTTATCCAGTTCTGTGCTGTCACCCTCCAAATGATGTTACCCTTACAAAATTTAAATGACCACAATCGTTATTACCCCCAAAAAATGAGGCTTTTTGAATACTTTACTAACCGTTTCCAGAAACAGAAGTACTGGCTGTACGAATACTGGCAGCATCGCTACTTTCACCTTGTGTTGCGCCATGTACAGTTAGGAGGTCCGAACACGGACCAGATGAGTTTTGCGGTGTTTCCACCGACCCTTCGTGCGAGCCCTCCCCTTGAACCGATCTTGATTCAGAGGCATCTGATGAAAAAAGAAGTCACTTTTTATTTCACGATTTACATTTCAGAAAGCTTTTGTAAAACCAAATGTTGAAAATATGTTTTCAACAGGTCATTTCAAGAAGTTAAACTCTAGAACTCTTCTGCATCAAACTGTTGAGCTTCCGTTAATTTAGCAACAGCTAATTCGATACAATGGAGAATATTAAGAGATGAAGCCCTTCTCTGTAACGTAACAGATGCCCGTGCTGTACCATAACTTAATTACACTAAGCTTCACACCCTTGTATATATGCGAGTGCACGTGCTTCAAGAGGTATAAATTGACATTGGTTTGGCACTGTCAACTCACCAGCTTGTTCTCCACTGCCACCGCTTGACTGGTTTTCTTCTCCTGCAAGCAAAAGTTTTTAAGTCGTTTATTTCATTCGCCGAGAGTAACATTTCAATTAAATCGCGTGTTAAGACTTAGAAGTGCATTTTTTCAAGTCCTTTTCACAAGGAAAGCTCTTGCAATTCATTGGATTATTTTTAAGCTGATTTATATGTATTTTTATATACAAGAGTTACATACCTTCTGTCATGGCTTTAATGTTTGCTTCACTTTCAGGCAACATCTCCGAGTTTCGTTGTCAAGCCATCCCTGCTGAAAATTTAATATTTATTTTGTTACTCTATCCACCTTTAACTTTAGTTTTTCTACAGAAGTCTTTTTACTTAATTTTTTTCTCGATGAGTCTACAAACCACTAAAAATACTTCTGATCAAAAATCGTCATTCTTTTTCCCTTTCGCAATTATTGTTCGCCTCTTACGATTAAAAAAATATATCTTCTCATCCACTGACATTCTCTATTCCTCATATTAAGACATTACAACCAGGGGTGTAATCAAGGCCCGGCAGCGCCAGGCCGCTTTCTTGTCGCACGAAAAATTGTTCTACACAGTATTAAGAATTTAATTTTAAGACAGTGTGGAACCTCTTTATGTCAGCAATACGTCATGAAAATATATTAATAGAAATGAATCATGGATTATTATTATAATTCGGAATTTCATGACTACAATGAATCAAGTTGGTAGGATTTCCCCAAGTTGTAAATTGATTCTGTTGACCGAATCAATTCCAAATCGCGCAGGCAGTCTATGTTCAAGTCACCGAATCATGTGCCACTCAAATATGTTATTTTTTAAAGGGAATAAGAAGACACGTATCTCATGGATTTGCCGAAAAAATTTGTTGACAAAGTTATGGGTAATTGAATTTTAATAATTAAAAACAGGGATTGTCAAAAAATGGTCCAAATTTTTGTTTAAAATGTGACATTTTTTAATATAATATGAGTCTTTATCTCTTTCTTTCTGATTCTAATGTAATTTTTCGTCCTCTTTCACAATTTGTTGGAAACTTGAAAAAAAGTCCATAAGTGACAAAATGGCTGCAGTTTTTTTGAAAATATTCAAAGTCAATTTATTCAAAATTCCACCGTTTTTTCCTTTATTTTTTTTCTAGATTCGTTTCAATGTAAATAGTATATTTTATGATATTCTGCCCTGTGCTCAAGCTTTGGAGAGGAGAGACATTTGTTTACGTGAAAAAATGAATTTACATCCAAATTTTTCCTTTGAAGTCGGCATTTTTCAAATAATCGATTTTCTCCATTTTTTCTAACTTACTTTATTATTTTTCACCTAAAAAAGTTGTTAAACCTGTTAAATGTCCTTTTTGGTTTTACATCACAACATAAAATTTTATTTGAGAAAAAAATAAATCTTTAAGGATTTTATACATATTGTCGTAAAAATCTCGAAAATAACGCCATCGAAAAAAAAGTGTCAAGAGACATTTTTCTAGAACTTTCCTAAAGAAACAATAAAGTTCTTTTGGCTTTTTCATGTCTTGTGTCGTTTTGGCAAAAAATGTGAATTTTGGTTTTTCAAAACTAACACAAATTTCTCTCTTCTCTCTAAGGCTCGGACTCAGGGTAGACTAACATGGAATTTATTCTTTATATAAGGACGAAACTATAAAAGAATCAAGAGAAAAAAACGGTGGGTTTTTTGAGTAAATTGACTTTAAATATTTTCAGAAAAACCGCCGCCATTTTGCCCTTTTTGAACTTTCTTTAAATTTTCCAATTAAGTATTTGGATGCTTTTTTTGATAATCCACATATTCAATTTTACAAATTCAAATACCAGGCCACCGCCAAGCCACTTTTTTTAGGACTACACCGCAAAAAATCAATAACATGCTTATTTATGTATAACTAAAATCCACGTGCCGCTAAAAAATAAACAAACAATCTGATAACAAAATGCAAACAATATGAAATTTATAATAAAGAAAAAAAGTAGACTTACGGCTCCATGCTTCATGTTGATAATGCAATACTGAATTCTTTTATATGCACAACTGCATTTTCAGGCTTTTATCGACTTTTCTGAACCAGAAGAAAAAAAAAAGTTAAATCAAAAATGCTTTTACACGAAAAATTCGAAAACAATGTTCTTGCATACCTAAACCGCATAATAAAACACTCAATCGACAAAAGCACTAATTTGTAAAACATAAAGAATAGGAATTGTTCTAACAATAAAGTTGGATAGAAAAATAAATAAAAAACTATATAGTGACCCAAATAAACAAGTTTCAAAAGCAAACAAAGATGGCGGCAGACAACATAAAAAACAGATATCAATGATAACAATAACAATTTAAATTGATGTAACATCAATATTAGAGTTTACAAAAGTCTAAACAATTACAACCGCTTTCTAAATAATTAGCTACACATAGAAGCCATGAGACCCACTTTTCACAATCGAGACAATAATCATCACACGCCCTTATCGAGAATAACGGAAAGATATTCTATCAACAAAAGATTTCGCATATAAATCATTTTCGACATACTGTCACACCCTGAAGGCTGAATGTGAAATAATTAAACACTAATGCGCAACAGTAAAAAAGTGAATACACAGCAAAGAATTATAACCTGAAATGTCAAACTCAACGAAATTCACTTTGTTTTCGAAGTTATCGTAAAAAAACTTTTTATCACAACAACGATGCAAATAATGATAAGATATCTTTTAGCAAACACATGCGATTATTGGAAGATAAAGCAATTTACCGTGTACAATATTAACAGTATTAATTGAATTGAATTTTATTCCTGACATTTACGAGCGGAATCCGCGCCCGCGGCTCCGTTCCTCCCTTTTATGTATGGTTCCACAAAAAATCCGCTCGATGGCGTTGTTAGCCCAAAAACGGGACTTTTAACATTACAATTTTCGCGCCTTTACTATCATTTTTTCAATATAAGTGATTTTTTTGGCAACATGCATATCTGCATTGAATCTCTAATTTCAATAATTGTTTCAATTTTTTCTAATATAAAATATATGCAAGATACATTATTTTTCCCCTACATTTTCTCGTGGCACTACTGATTAAAGTTTTCAAATTTTCCCTTTTCATTCGTTTCAACTGAGTTGTAAATATGCCCGTATAATATGGTAGAACAAAAAAATAAAAAATTAGAAATTATGAAATGCCCTAATGTCAAAAGTTGTTACGTATTATTGCAAATAAAGAACTTTCTGTGGGAGTGCAATTAGGTATTTTCACTTCAACCACCAGCTAACTTCACTTCGTTGAGTGCTGAGGGGAAAACAATGGACCAAATGCATGGGATTTGGTCCATTTTCGCCCCATTTTGCTAATATTTTCGTAATAACTAATGGTTTCCATATAAGTATATTTGAAAAATAGTTTTAATTTGAACTATTTAATGATATAATAAAATAATCATTATTATTATTCATTACAAATATTACAAAGATTATGTTTTGTCCATTGCATTTGGTTCACTGTTTTCCCCTCAGCATTTCACGACGTGAAGCTAGCTGGTGGTTGAAGTGAAAATACCTAAATGCCACTCCTTATCGATCGCGAGTCCAGGCTTCGAGTCTCAGCGGCAGTTTTGAATTGAGAGATAAAAATAAAAAATGTGAATAGAATTAACCACAAAATATTGAAATAGTTTTTGCATACAGCATCCGCAAATGCACCAATTTTATGGATAAACCAATTTATGATTTTATGTAAATTTGTGAATTTATCCAGTTTGAAATTATAATTTGAACATTTTGAAATAATAAATTCATCAAATCATCCAGCAATAAATTCAAAAACCATCAATTTCGAATTTTGAAATTTGCAAATTAGGCCCTCGGCAAATTAATTTATACACTGTAAAAAAATTGTTTGAAAATTACCGCATTAATCAGTGGACATAAAAATACCAGTGATTAACGTGGTAATTTCACTGCAATAGTTGAACATTAATATGATACTTTAAAATCACATGCAGACAGGAAAATTCCCCTAACGTCACTTTCAGACAGTGTACTTTTACGTTCCACTTGTAAAATTCAACTGTCAATGTAAAATGGCATAACCTCAAAATTGAATTAATATTATAACTGTTTAATTTAAGAATTCCATTTATAAATATTATAGTTTCAGCTAGTCTAAAGAACGTTTTTCTCTATTTCTACACAAATACCACACTAAAGGAGGAACTTTTTCTAATCAGTTTATATACCAATATCAGCATTAGCCTGCGTGCGTAGTTACAGGAGATAGAGTTTAGAAGGCTGATGGCTATAAAACCGCTCATCAGAACATGTATACTTGTAGCAATATGAATTTATCCTAACATAATGTACTGAGGAAACGGATGAAGAACTTAAAATATATTACATTCTATACATAAAACACGCTGACGCTTTGTTGTCGAATGACACCCGCCCGCCAGAAATTTATGTTCCTCTGCAGCGTCATAAGCGCGCCATGAAGCGGTTAACAGTGGAATTACAAAATTCTGGGAAAATTTCCATCGTTCTGCTTTCTTACACTTTTAATGTGAATTGGATTACAGTACATTTTGTTATTTTATAGAAACCTGGTAAAAGTGCGTGATAATATCGGTTATAATATTGTTGAAATTTACCACGTTGATCACTGGTATTTTTATGTCCACTGATTCCTGTGGTAATATTACAGTTTCACGGTAAAATTGATACAAATATTGTGAAATTTCACTGTGAATCGGTTCAAGATCACAATAAACTTGTATAATTAACGCATGAATCATAGTAAGACGTTTACAAACCAACTTGCAATTTTCAACCACTTTTTTTACAGTGTAAATTCCCAGTTTATCAAGTAGCCCAATTGTTATTTTTGATATTATAAAATTTTCCATATAGATAATTCCAACATGAAAAAACTGGCAAGTGTCCACTTTTCTTTAACTTGAACAATTTGTCAAGTCACCCAGAAATAAATTTTAAACCCGTCAATTTCGAGTTCTGAAATTTCCAAATGAGGCCCTCTGCAAATTTATTTATAAATTCCAAGTTTTGTTATATCGTAATTTATAGTTGGGCGACTTGATAAACTTTGAATTTATAAATAGATTTTCATTGGGCCTAATTTGGAAATTTCAGAATTCGAAATTGATGGCTTTGGAACTTATTGCTGGGTGATTTGATCAATTTTTCAATTTATAAAGAAAAGTGGACACTTGCCAGTTTTTTAATATAGGAATTATGAATGTGGAAAATTTTGTAATATCGTAATTTACAGTTGGACGACTTGACAAACTTGAAATCTATAAATGCATTTGCAGAGAGCCTAACGTGGAAATTGCAGAATTCGAATTTGATGGTTTTCTAATTTATTGCTGGGTGACTTGATGAATTTACAATTCATAAAGAAAAGTGGACACTTGTCAGTTTTGTAATGTTGGAATTAAGGGTGTGCAAAAAGCTCGAAACTCCGAGTCGAGTCGAGCCGACTTTTTTCGTGTCGAGTCGAGTCGAGCTCAAGCATGCTCGAAATTGAGGGTTCTCGAAATTTTCGAGCTACTCGAAAGTTTCGAGAACTCGAACGGCTTCGAGTACTCGAAATTTTCGAGTAATCGAACAGTTTCGAGCTACTCGAAAGTTTCGGGTTCTCGAAGGTTTCGGGTTCTCTAAGGCATTTGAGTTGTCGAAGAAATTCGAGTACTCGAAAGTTTCGAGCTGCTCGAAAGTTTAGGGTTCTCGAAGCTTTTGAAATTAACAAGAATTTTTTCAAACCCAGGGCTAGGGGTTTTTTCGAATTGCTAACAGTGATTTTAGAATCAAAAGTAAGACTTCGAGGTATTTTATCGAAAACGGCGATTAATTTTTCAGAATTTCAATAAATTGACAGATGAACTCACGGATTTCCATGAGACTCAGTATACTAGAATTTTTTTCGGGCTTCTAATCATAAATTTAGTTGAAATTTAGAAGAAATTTATTATATTCAGAGATGTCGTCAGAAAGTTCCGAGTGTCGAAGACATCCGAGAACTCGAAAGTTTCGAGTTCTCGAATATGTCGGGTTCTCGAAGACATTCGAGTGCTCGGAAAGTTTCGAGCTTTCTGGAAAGCTCGATCTCGACTCAACTTGGCTCAAACCGGATCGACCTCATCCCGACTCGACTCTAAAGCTAACAAGCTCGACTCGACTCGTTCGAACTTCGAGTTTCGACTTTTTTGCACACCCCTAGTTGGAATTATGAATGTTGAAAATTTTGTAGTTACAAAAATAACAGTTTGGCGACTTAATGAACTTTGTATTTATGAATAAATTTACAGAGGGCCTAATTTGGAAATTTCAGAACTCGAAATTGATGGTTTTGGAATTTATTGCTGAGTGACTTGATGAATTTTCTAATTTATGAAGAAAAGTGGACACTTGCCAGTTTTTAAATGCAGGAATTATCAATGTGGAAAATTTTGTAATATCGTAATTTACAGTTGGACGACTGGATAAACTTGGAATTGATAAATAAATTAGCAGAGGGCCTCATTTGGAAATTTAAGAATTCGCAATTGATGGTTTTTAAATTTATTGCTGGATGTCTTGATAAATTTATAATTTCAAAATTTTCAAATTTTAATTTCAAACTGGATAAATTTACAAATTGACATGCAATCATAAATTGGTTTATCCATAAAATTGGTGCATTTGCAGATGCTGTATGAAAAAAAAACTATTTCAATATTTCGGAGTCCATTTTATTCACATTTTTTATTTTCATTTCTCAATTCAAAACTGCCGCTGAAACTCGAAATCTGAACTCGCGGCAATGTGTGTTTCGGACTTCAGAGCTTCGGAGCACGAATTTGACAGGTGATATGCATGCCGTGTTTGCTTTGCTGCTTACAACTACAGTCTTATGATCTTCACATACGCAGGACATCTCAATTTTGTACCCACTTTTCTCCATTTCGCGACGTATTCAGCAAAAATGAGGTTCACCATCATCAATTTGTGGGCCTTCGGATATAGGATGACGCCTGAAAATGCTTCTGTGATGTCTGAATTGTGAGTCAAAAAATATGTCCGCTGCGCGGGCACATTCTCATTGCGCGCTATGCGCGCGGCTCGCTTCGCTCACAAGTTTGAGCGCGCCTAGGGCGCGCAACTGTTCGTTCTCGCGCTTCGCGCTCGAGAATATATTTATTTCACGCTTCGCGCTCGATGATGTATCTATCTCGCGCTACGCGCTCGGTCTTTGCATTTTCTACACATTTGTGGACAGACTCTTTAAAATTAAAGGTCAAATCATTAACAACTGTAATTTTAAGATTGCGAATTCTCTTTTGTTAAAGCTCCTTCGGCTTTAACGAACATATTCTTATCACGTATCTCGTGCTTCGCACTATCGCTGTTTTCGTCGATTTTACGTCTATTTTTGCGTTTTTTGGAAAAATACGAGCTAACTTGGATATTTGGACCCCTGATTCGGATTCAGAGACCCCAAAACATATAGATATGCTGGTTAAGTTTAGCGAGCATGGGAATACTTTGTTTTTTGTGAAAATATACCAGAAAAATCGCTGTTTTCGTCGATGTTACGTCTATTTTTGCGTTATTTTGAAAAATACAAGCTAATTTGTGTATTCGGACCCCGGATTCGGATTCAGCGACCCTAAAAACATGTAGATATGTCGGTGTAGTCCGTCAGGCAGACCACTTTTTTTTGTATGCCGGTGTAATTAGAGAAAGATGAGGTTTTCTCTGAAATTTCTAAATTTCGTTCAGTCTTTCAGTTGAAGTGTGGTAACAGTTAATGCAGGGTAATAAAGTATTTGTTTCAACAATGTAATATTGTGCATTGCTCTCTTTTCTTAGATTAGGTACTTCTGAATATTATTATATAAAAAATATTATATTGTTGTATTCCATCGAATTTTATTGTGAATCTTCATTCAGAGAAAAAAATTTACATTCATATAAGATATATGAATTCTTCCAGGTAAAATAAATATATGCAAGCAAGAATTTGACTTCTTCTCAATTGATAAGGTGATACTACTAAAAGTCGTAATCGCAACAAGCCCCACAATAATTTATTAGAGCAAATTATCTTCGGGAATGGAGAAAGACAATTATCTTACAAAAGTATAAATAAAGACACGAAACATCAGAATATTCATTAGTTACACTGCTCTTAAAATTCCACGTTTATCAGTTTTTACTACATTTTGAAAAAATGAGAATCATTTGTAAGCTGATCTTAATCTTGATTGTTCTTCTTGATTATATTGGTAAGTAAAGTATAGCCTAATATAATTTTTTATAGTAGGTACATTGGAACATCTGTTATACATTATTACATGTGAAATACAATGTAAACTCTTTAATAATGAACAAATTTTATTATCCCAAAATAACGATGTTGAATTTTGATTGTGACTTTGAAACAAAGAGAAATAGATTAAGTGTACGTATATATATTTTCGCCATTTTGAAGTAATCACGTGTATATGCGTAATGTCGGTGGAGATGACGTAACCTATTTAAAAATTCCATAAAACCTTTCATATAAAAAATGTATATATCCTTAACAATAACTTGGCAAACTTCCATTCTACAATTCATCTTGATATTTAGGTATAACTCACATCCAAAACAAATATTTGCGACTTCTTTTATTTGGCGATAACTGACTTATATGCAATTAAATGAAATGAGGGAGTTCCAATTTTACTATTTTTGATATATTTTTAACATTAAAAATACAAACATTATTTTTATCTTTCCACAGAAATATCATCAGGTATTTCGCCCAGAACGAGGGACTTTCTGTCAAATTTTGGGCAGAGTAGTGAAGGTGCGAATCATGAAGGTAACCCTAGTACAATAGGAAATTTATAAGAGAACTCTTAAATAATGAACAGTTTTTATACTAACATTTTAAAGCTACATATTAATAATCTCTTGTAACAAAAAATATTCTGCACACATGAAACCTAGCTCTCAATGTTGAAAAGGAAAATTTTCGAAAAAGAATGATGTTTTGCGTAAAAATAGTACTTAAGACTTTTTACAGAAAAGCAATTCCGACAGATTGAAATTGCGGTACTCGATCCAAGTTTTAAACTCATATATATCTTATAATTCCTCGTGTCATACGAACAGACTGTCGTACTAGGTCTTTAGTGTAGTTTATATAGGCTGATGAAAGCGAAAGCGCTGGTAAAAGTGAAAGGGCATAATGAAGCTGATGTGTACGTAATCGAGTAACCTCCAAATGGTACTTCGCCCATTACCTGAAATGCTTCTTGCTCCCAGGTTTTTCTGCATCAGAAATTCCGCAAAATCAGTTGTAAAACCTTCAAATCCGTGCAATTTCTTAAAAATGTCCTGAAATCCTTTGCAGTTTGAACACTTATTATGATTTTCTGTAATAATATTTCGAGAACCGCGAAAAAATAATAAAAAATGTTTTACAAGAAAATCATGAGAGCCCTTTAATGAATTCCATATAATTTTGTTGTTGTGAAGTGAGCTTTACCAAAAAGATGTTTTAAATAGAATGAAGAAAGGCCGTGTCTATTTTCACCGAAATGTTGCAGAACTAATTTTCGTTGTAAGCTCCGGAAAACTGAAAAAAGGCGGCTAAGTGGAACGGAGTTATGATCCCTGAGCATTAATATTTATTTAACTATATATTTTTAGAGTACAGGAAACAGTTTTTCTTATTTTGATATTAACAATTTAAAATCACTCTTACGAAATTCACACGCTTATATTGAATGGTGAAACTATTTCATATCAATCTGCATATCAAGAAGGATTTAAATAATCTGTAATAGAAGTAATTTTATGTCAAGAAATCCTGTTGAAAATTTGTTTAAAATTATAATTTTTGGTACAAACCCCACGCCAAGCTGTACTCGTTTCGAACTTCAGACACATATATTCGATTGTTCCAAATCGGAATGATGAGTTTTATTACCAAAAATGATCTAAGGTTGAAAGGCGCAATCACAAATTTATTACAAAAATTCTCCAAACGTAAAGGTTACATGACGCGACTACATGCTTTGTGGTGCGAGGAACGCAGAGTGCGCTCGCACTTCTCGCATCAACTTCTACGGAACCGTGCTGATGACTTTCAGAAAAGAGGTTATATAAGTGAAGCGCGTACTCTACCGTAGCCAGAACAAGCTTTGTAGATATTTTTCCGAAGATTCTGAAATCTGGACCATTAATTGTAATGTGTATGATGCTGCGTGAACTTGTTCAGATACGTACCGTCAACTAAAACCAACGGCCGATTATAGGATGAAAAGACGAATGCAGAGTTGAAACTCTGCACAAATATAGGCAGAGCAAGAAATTATGTGTCTCGCATTCAATGCGTGATTAAATACATAACATCTGGCAGAAATTTTACTTTCAGGGTTCGACGGTACGCGTGCAAACTGTGGATCTGTCATCACACACTCAAGAAATCAAAGCCACTGACCATCAGGCAGTAGATTTTTAACAGAATATATTCACTATCTGACGCTAGCAAAGGTCTAGAGCAGAGAGAGGGGTGGGTCAAAGAAAATGAACATTTTTTCCCTGACTTATCCAGACTCTTTCGACACCTTCCAGTTACTGTCGATCAACCACCGAAAAACAGAGGTGGTCGAGGCATTTTCTAGAGATGTCTACGAAGTCCACCACCTGCTGAATAAAGATTGAAAGCACGTAAATGGCTCCAAGGAGCTGCGCAGTGCCCTCATAATAACTGAGGATGAAGGCCATCCTATCACTAAAGAGAAGGTAAAAAAATTTATGACGCATGAAGAACTATTTCGCTTCAGGACCAAATAGTATCAAGACATTCCGATGAAAGAAGTTTTCATTAACCTACCAGCATCTGGCTCGTATTTTCATGTCATATCTTAAGTCTAAAAAGCATATTCTGGAGTAGTAATTAGAAGGACGCACAGTGCTCCGCCTGAAGATGGGCAACTTGTCCGACCCTAAGCATTGTTCGGAGAATCGGGCCTGTGTGGTAAGAGATGTACAACCAACGCTCTCCAAAGAAATGCCTAGCAGAGTGTCGGGAGCACGTGCTGATCGACAGATGTGCCTTCAAAAACGCAGAATCGTACCAGCACTACCTATAAATGCAATGGCCTGGATTGACTACCGAATGGCTTTCGATTTAACATCCCATGGACTTATTATTTGTCTGTTGGAAAGCTTGAAGTTCCATCTACACGTCGTGTAGTGCATAGAAAAACTGACACTGCTTTGGAAAACCAGATTCTCTATATCATCTGTAGAACATTATGTAAAAACTAACAACGTGACCTTCTAGAAAGGTGTCTTTCAGGGAGACACCATGAGCGCTCCTCTTTTTTTTCCTCACAATATTGTTAGTATCTTCCGCACTCCACTATCTCGAAGGGTACTTCTACGGCAAACCCGGATCCAGTGATTGTCCAGCAATACACTCGGGAGATTGAAATAGACTTTGTGCTGGAAAAAAGCGCCAAGGTTATTTGAAGTGGGGAAAACCCTATGTCATCCCTGGTGACCCTTGAGCTTGTCGAAAGAAGCGGTATATGACACCTTGGCAGTGAAGAGATCTATACATACCTGCGCGTGCCACAGAGCCGCACTCAGGACGTGAAATCTACAAAACAGACCATCTGAAGCAGATACTAGCGTCTTATCCAACCGATTTGGTTTTCCGAACTATCGGGGAGAATCAAAGTATCTGCAACGAACATGATTGCCATGCCAGTAGTACTCTCGTCCTAAAATGGTCAGGAAACACTTGGCATCGACTTTAATATCAGGAGTCAGCAAAAAATATCAAACATTATCCATTTCAAGTGCTCACTACTGGAGGCCCGCATCAAGAAACCATAAGAGAAAAACCTTTGTCAGTAGCTCCTTGACAAGAGGATTCACGGCATCTTCCACATAATTGTAAAGGATCAGTTGATATCATATGAGCTGAAGTTGCCTTTCCTCAAATTTCTCAGATTGACGTCGGGCACGGAGGGTTTCGTCTTTGCGCGTGAAGACAGTATCATTTTAACTTTAGCATACCGTCGCTACATATAAAGCCAAAACATTCCCGATGATAGCTGCAGACCGTGTCATGCACACCCCGAACTCTTGAGACACATGCTATCTATTTGTACGTCTCATGCGCAAACGACGTACATTTGATGGAACAATGAGGCACTGAGAGTGCTTTATTACCAGCTCTGTCACTCTTAAGACATACGCCCTGACAGCACTTCGTGAAATGTTTCAAAGGAGAAAAAGTGAATGGTCGAAAATGATAAGTGCCGCTTACGATGGAATTTATATTCTCGACAATCATTTCTGTCGCACACTTGAAGCCCGGCATAGTTGTCCTTCACTTCGAGAAACGAAGCATGCCCTCTATAAAATTTTCGACACATGACGACAGAAACAAGAAAAATGAATAGAAGAAAAGGGATGAGGACCCTATAAGGGAGTTGTGATGGCTATACCCGGAATATTTTGTTAGGCTACTTGTCCTGATAATCGTTGTTTGGGGAGGAGCTAAGCTTTCACTAGTCAATAGCCTGAAAAGCATCCCTGCAATATGCCCGACATAATCAGCATTCGGTCCTAATTGCTTCATTTAAAAGTCTATTTGGCTTTGTTCGGAATGACTAGGAACATAATCTGAATTTATTACGAGGGAAGCCACACTTTGTGCGTTATTAAAAAATATAATGTGAAAATCACCCCTGTTCATACGGAATTTGTACCATATGCGCACTTGCAGTATGGTACACAGGTTGTCGATGAATGTGACGTCATGCATGGAACATATATATTTGCATAGTAATTTTTGTAAATACCTGCAAATATGAAAATTAGTGATTTTTGTACAATTATCAAAGTACAGACTTTATACTCTTTCATGAAGCCCCTTCTTCCCCTTGTTAATAATTCTTCTATTTTTACGTGTTTTCCAGTATTTCCCCGTTTTCATGTTTTCTTGCTTAAAGGCAAATCAAACTAATAGAATCCATTCAAAAAATCCGACGGTTGTTCATTGAAAGGTAATTCTTTCTAACTAAAAATTCTAGTACTCAGATAGTTGAATGCCAGTTAATCTTTTGTGATAAAAATGATTTTTTTTTGTTTAATTCATCATGTTACTTGAGAATGAAACAATTTTTCGGATTGAAGATCCAATTATTCATGATACCATATCTGTTAGAAAATTTTGTCCTGTGTGTCTGTACTTGTGTTATTGTGTTCTGGTCAACTCTAGAATTTTGGAATCCCGAAGCCGGCTGGCACCGCGATGGATGCTGCAGTGCTGGTGTAGAATAATGCCGACACTAAAGAAATATCCGTTCTAATTTTTTCAATTCATCAATTGAAATTGAAGAAAGTCTCACAAAGTATAGGTAAAGCTGGAACCTATTTAACAATGACAGCTTTTACTCCCGCGTCTGGAAGACGGCGACAATCTACGCAAATACGTGCGGAAATTTGTAGACACAATCGGAAAACTGTGCGAAGTTTAGTTCAGCATATACCAAGATTTGCAAGCAAGCATGCCCTTGCAAACTTTTCCACTCAGTCTAAAAATTTTTGATGCGCAATCGAGTCTCGGGACGATTTATCAACTCTCAAAACACTTTGAGTGAGGGTGAGCATGGCAAGTGATGTAGGTGCCAGGAATTCGGCCATAAAAACGCTGACTATGGGAATGAATGCAAAAACCACCGACCGTCGGCGAAGAATTATGGAGATGTAGTTCTAGTGCGTTGAAATATTTCGCGGACGCGTATGAGTCTCTACGCCCAGAAAATGACACGTGCGGCCAAAAAAAGGTATATTCTCATCCAATCAACGTTAAGTTTTTTTTTTTTTTTGAACGGAGGCAATTTCGATTCGATGTGCGTTTTGTAAAAAAAGAAGGAGAAGGGCAAAAGAGGCGTGTATCGGCAAGAATATGAAGCTCTCAATTAATCAATAGAAACTTTAATAATTTATAGACTGAAGATTAAAAGATAAAGTAAACATGAAATTTTATACTTTGATTCACTCAAAATAATAGGTTACAAAACGAGTATTGCCTACCAGGAAAATATGCCGGATTTCAATTGTCCATCCGGCACATTTTTATTGTCAACGTAATTCATTTGTCGTCGGGATTCCAAGAAATCCAAGGAATTCATAGTGAATGTTAAAATTTGTCAGAATAGAAAATGAAAGTTTGATCTTTGTGACAAATGGAACTTAGATTTGATTTGTATTTATTTATTACCCAGCCCGCCCCCTAAACGAAAACTCACGTTTTTTTAGTTACTGTGATGCCTCGTTGATTTTTCTTCCTAGAGAGTGTTTATGATTTGACCCTGGTGGATTACGACGATCCCCTGTTGCCCACCTGAATATTCCTGCAATTGTACTTGATGAAATTAGGTTAGGTAGTTCACTCGCCGGAAGAGGAAAATGTGCTGAAAGAGAAAATTAAAATTCCAGAAAATATGCTACAAGAGAATAAACAAAGAAAATTGTATCTTTTGTTTCTTATTTCAGATTTGAGGTCACAATTCGAGCGTGTACTGAATAGGGACCGTAGGCCTGGTGTTCATCAAAGCGGGCATTCTTATTCTGTTGACAGACATAATTCTCCTGGAAATTCTCTTCCTCCTGTCCAACATCATTGTCCGGGTTCTGCGGTCCGATCTTCGCCTTCTGCCGAGTCTTCTCTTCGTAACAGGTCGAGGTCTCCTCCCAGGACTTCTTCTATACGCGTACTTGGACATGAACTTGGACAACTTAGATCGATCCGGCTTATTCCGAACATGAACCCAAACCGGCGATTCGAAATTAGGAGATACACTTTTCCTCGCGATAAACCAATTAATTTGAGAGGAAGAGGTAACGACTTTTTGCCCATGCCAACCGGAGAACAAATGGTATTATCAACATACAATGGTGACATCTTTGCAGTATTGGAGAGAAATAATACACTCCTTCGTGGAATCTACCAAAGATTATATGACTTTGGATTTCAGCTTACAAAGCGGGTGAAAATAAACATATTCAGTGGCGCCATTGAAGATATGACTCAAGAAGAAATAGATGATTCTCCTTTAGGCAAAACTAACCCAATCTCGAGGAATTTTGGGATAGTATATACAAATGAGATTCCTACACAGGATTAATGTAAATTTAAGAAAAAATGTAAAAATAAAATAAAATTTTGTTTGTCATCTGAAGTGGGATCAAAGTGCTATACGTTCACTAGACTTACATTTAATTATATGATCGAATAAAGTTATATCTAAGTGAAGTTCGATTATAATTGTATGAGCACTTCCACATAATATATCCCCTTGTAGTGGCTCCGCTTGCCCCGTGTTATACACGAATTCTTGAAGCATACAAGAAAGCAAACTTCGCAAGCTGAATCTTATTTTTCTTCATAATTTGGTAATAATTCATAGGTGAAAAGTATTATCTAATAAGTTAGATAAAAGGATAGTAAATTTTGAAAGCTTCCATCAAGAACTGGAGATCTCTTTTTTCGGTGTTGTTTTTTGCGTTCCCTGTTTTTAAATAGGATAATTACATGCTGTTATCTTCAATTTAGCCAATTCAGCGCAATTAAGTTTTTAAACATCAAGATAGTTCAGTTTATGGGCAGGCGGATAACCCTGATGCAGCGACCCTGGCGCTCAAGCTATACATCCTATTATGCCATGCCATTAACCATTTACTTTTAGTAGTTGACTCCAGACCTCTTGGTAAAGTCTTGCATGTCAACCACTGATCGCACTATAATTTTCTCAGGTCCCATGAAATGGGCCCCAAGTGTTTATTGCCTAAGCATTGATAATCTTGCGCACCGGCATAAGACATGCAGGGATGTGTTATCATCCCTGCCGCATTTCATGCACTCTGTCGTCATGTTGTACCTGATTTTGTTGATGTAAAAGTTCACGTGGTTTTGCCCTGTAAGCTTCTGAACTATTATTTTTATGTCTTTTTTGGATAAGATACAGATTTCCGTGACTCTGTCCATACTGTACGTATAGCCAAGGATGATCTTTACCTGTAGCAAACTCTGGGTTTGATCCTCTTTTCCCGCTGCTTCGTCCGAATCCACCTCTAATGGACAAACCATTGCATTAAAATACTAGTCCCAGTCCCGGTTCCACAAAATAGTCGAATTTATACATTTCTAGCACAAAAAGAGCAGCATGATTGGCAATATGCTATGGCAGAGGAATAATCAAAAGTGAGAATTGAAAGATGGATGGTTGTGGTTGCATTATTGGGAAAATACAGCTAAAGCTGAATTTATTCGTATTTACGCGTAAGTTTCGAAAACAACGATAAAAGATAAAAGTGTCAAAAACGTCCTTATCTGCTCTCCAAGGGGCGGTCCATACATAAACTCATATGGGATGTAGTCCCCATATCAGGGTCAATCTAAGAAGAAAATTAGGAAAAACGATGGCCTTTTTGAAGAAATTGAGTTTCAAGATTTTCTGAAGAACTGCTGCAGTTTTGCCAGTTTTAGCATATCTCCATTTTTTGATTGATCTTAAGTGCGGACGAAAGGATTAATCAGAATGAAGGAGAAAACGTCAAATACCTTATTCGGGTTAGATTGTACGATACTTTTCAAAAAAAAATGTCAAGACATTTTTTATTGACTGCTTTGCCAACTTACAACCATTTGATTTAACTTTTTACCTAGTGTTCTCGTTTTTAAAAACAGGTATTTATCATTTTGGGGAAAATTCTGATAAACCCCTTACTCGGCGACACACAGAGTGTATATTAAATTTTGCCCAGAACTTGACCATTTATATTCGGAAACCATCGCTGTGATTCGGAAAGTGTATTGTGATAAGTTTATGAGTGATACTCAATCAAACAGTTGATTAGCCGATTAAGAAATGGTCCTACTTCAGTGAAAAGTAACCCTCGCTGCCTGGTTGTGAAATTTGTTTCATGGCTTCTGACAGAAGATCGAAAGAATTGTCAAATAAATGTCGCCTAGCACAATTTGAATCAATCAGAAACAAGCAATTGGTCATAGGTTTATGAATTTTAATTTGAAACAAAGTCCTAATATTCACACTCGAAGACACCTGTAAAAATAAAACGACCTGATTTGTACACTTGAACACGTTCAATTAAATTATTATTCTTATTCCATGCAGGTGCAACCTTGAGTAAAGCACGAGTCAATTGGTCAAACAGAAGGTTGAGTTCAATTCTTTCTCTCTCGAATTTTCATGCATAGCCAACCACCCCAAATTTGTTCGAATCAACCGAAAAATATATTTTTTTTTTTGCAAAAGAACTATATTTAGTTGTTTCACAAGCACTAAAAAATGAAAAATGCACTTTGCATTACAAAAAAATATGTTTCTGTAAATTTTATTGAGAAACCTCAATATTAGGTCTATCGAGTTGATCATCAAAGTTTCTCTTTAAAATGAGCGATACAACACGAGTAAAAAATTACTGTTTGCATGTCATAACCATTAGTGTGTTTTATAGGGTCCCGACAAAAGCCCTTTGAGTGAAAAATTACGTTTTGCAAGTTTCTGTCGCTAATTTTTCTTTTTTGCGGTTTCTTTCAGTATGAATTGTTTTTAATGCATGAAATATTACCTTCTGTTGATAATCAGAGAAAGATGCGGTCTTCTTTGAAATTTCAAAAGTTTGGCCACCCTTTGAGTTAAAGTGCGGTATCGTTTAATACAGGATAATTAATTATTTGTTTGAACAATGGTCTATCATTTATAACTGTCTTGTCGTGGAGTAATGCTAGAAAGTTAAAGTTTTTTTTTCGAATATTAAACTAATATTTGATGGGGAGGAGGTGGGGGTTATTATAAAATGTGCTGTTTAAAATTGTTACTTGAGGCGCTGCGAAAGCTTTGTGCTACAATTTATGAAAGAAATAGTAATATTACTCACACACACTCTCTTTACCGACTTCTAATTATTCCAATTATTTTTCATATCACTCCCATAACATAGCCTTTTTCAGATTAATATTTATTAAACATTACCAAAAGTATAAAAATACTTAATCCTGGAAAAATTATATACTATATAAAAATTGATTCTTGTTTATATTCATTTAATTCTTTTTCATAAATAAAAGTTCCATCTCCCATTTCTATCAATTTTTTTTTTTAATTATTTCACATACATGAATCATTTTCGCCAAGTTGTACAATGTAAAATGTGGGTTTTTGAATTTTATTTTAAAACTTCCGCATTAAAAACGAGAAAAAGGTAAGTTTTATGTTATATTAGTATTGTAAGTTATGTTAGTGGAGAATTGTTTGAGCCTGTCAAAAAAATTGTAGTTTGAGACGCAAAAAAAGTTTCGTCAAATTTCGCTTATGTTCTTCAAATCTATAAAAAATTATTTTTAGCTATAGTTTATGTTAAGGAGCACAAATAGAAAATTGAAAATTTAAAACAAACTTTGTTGCCGTAAATCATGTATCTAGCATTTCTTTAGCTCAAGTCGTAAAAGCATGTAAGTGTTTTGATAGTATACATCTTATTCTTATTTTTAAAGCGTTAACCAATTGTGAATTCTACCCTTTTTGAATGACTTTACTGCCGCTGAAACGAAGAAATTTTTTTCACATAAAAACAAAACAATGACATATTTTCCGATTTAAAATCCAGAAACTCAACATTTACAACGTTTATAAAATTTGCACACCTTTCTGCTCGAGTCAAATGGTTCGATTACTTGGCGAATTTTTATTCCGCCTTTACATTTTACATATATTTTGAAAAAATTTGCGGTATCATAAGATAATTCTACGATTACGCAAAAAAAAATGAAATTATGCGTTTTGATGCGGCGTTTTATTCAAGATATTTTGCATGAAAACGTAATATATTATGTAGATGCTGAGATATATTTTATTATGAATATTTTTGTTCAAATTACTTTGCTGAGTTCGATTTCGCAAACTCATACAGCTTTACTTAGTAGATTTACCATATTTAAAACATTTAATTATTTTTTGCAATAATATTAGCTCAAAAACATTTGAATTGAATTACTATTTGACTGAATCAAATGGCGCCATGTTATTCAATTAAAATTTGAAATGAACCTTCATCACAATAGAACAAAGATTAAAGAGTAAATCATATTACACTTTTTTCTTGAACCTACTGACTTCTCGTTGAACTATGGTTCCAATGGGTTGGATAGAATGGCTTTCCAAAAAAAAATGTATGTATTTTTCAACATGAAATATGAACAAAGTGGACGCTGGACAGAGGAAACTAAGAAATGACCTGAAATTTGTTGAAAAAGGAAAAAAACTTGGAAGCGACAGTAAAGCTTTTTTTGACTGGGAATTTAAGAAACTTTGAAAAGTGAAATCTATCCAATCGTACATCGGTGTTGGTGTTTTTCTATGTGGAATAAATATCAATCAATTCAGAGTAAAAACTCATTTTTGGTTCGATACTGAATTTTTTAACACTGATTGGTCTAATTGGAGTTACTTAAACTCTAATTTTTCAGCTGTTTTAAAATTCTCTATTTTAAATCAAAATTAAATTCTTATTACCAAGAATTATTTATTGCTTTAACTCACAATTATAAAATAATTTCAAAAATTCTTTGTTCCAAACCACAAATCTTTTAAATCTTCTGAAATGTATAAACATATTTTAAAATCTGATAAAAAATGTAAAATCATTTAAGTGATGAATTTCGCTTAAAAATGAAAGATTATATAAATTATGACATCAGTCTTAAGGATTTTAGCGAGTATATTTTTTCCCTCGAAACTCACACTGATAAAATGTTAATACCAGGGAAGGTCAAGCTAGCTGCCTCCAATCTGAGTGATAACGAGTATAGGATAAATATATTATACAATCTGATGAAAAACAAGAATATTCATTAGCTACATTATTAATAAAAATCTTTATTAATACATTATTTCATTTCCCCTTACGACAGTCGTCTTATCATTGGCGTTCATCTTTAATTCTATTTGTCCCACTATGAACAACTGCCATCTAAAAAATGACACCGGCTCCTAGTAGGACCGCGGTAAATCCCACTCTTGGCATATTTTTGGCATTTCGTTTCTCGAAGTCTCGGAGAACAATGTCAGGCCACGAGTATGAAACGGAGACCTCTGTCCGAAAATCGTAGTTCCAGAAAATTTGGCACTTCTCGTTTTGGACAATTGGCCATCGCAGGGTCCCACTGGGAGCAACTGTCATATAAAAAATGACATCGGCTCCCAGTAGGACCGCAGTAAATCCCATTCATGACCACGTCTCACTACCGTGAGATGGGTGGCCACAGTAAACGAAGAAATCACAACGACAGTCCGGCGAAACTCTCATGTTTTTTGAGGATACGAAGCGATCCAAGGGTGACAGCTTTCTGCATCTATCTCGCAAGTGCCGTGGCATATTTTTGAGACGCGGGTATGGCTTTGAGGTTACGAACTAGTGATAGTTTCGCACCTCCGAGAGCACCTATCACAAGGACAATGACTCTTACCAAATATTTTGGATACAGTCGTTGCAGCTCCCTTTTAAGGTCTTGATACCTCTCCTCCTTTTCTTTCATCTTGGCAGTGATGTTGTGACGGTATGCTAAGGTAGAAATGACTCTTTCCTAGCATGCGAAAATAAAACCCTCTGTACCTGAATTAAGCCCTGATGATTTGAGAAAAGAAAAAGTTTGCTCCTTCGACAAGGACTGTTTTTCTACATTCCTGTGAAAATTTCCGTGCATTTTCTTGTCGAATAGCTGGTCCCACCTTCGACGCCATTCATCAGTCTTTAAATTGCTTTATCTCTGAATTGCATAATTACGTTGAACATTCCTTCACTCAATATGTCTGATTTATAATTGTAAAGCGTTGTTGTAGCCTGCTAGGTATTATATACATTTATATATTATTTTTACTCATTATATCAAGATATTCGATTACATGTAGTCCCCGGACTGTTGGATTTATTACAAATAAAATTACATGGAATAAAACGAAATACAAAATAAAGTCCACACATTACATGCGGGTAATAAATAATTAATACTGAGAGATTTCAGATGATTTTTATACGAAAATATTATATTAAACTGATAAAATCAGAACATACTTAACATAAAAATGGTCTTTTATGAAAAGGACTCTAGGTAGAATGTTATAAATAAGGACTTGATAGATAAGTGTGATCGTATAAGATACTGATTTTTTTAAGAAGATATTCAAAATTCAAAAATTTCTCTAACACTGATAAGTCGGCACACGATAGAAAGGTATATTACGATATGCGCGGAGACAAAGTTTTTGTGCAGATTCCTATAGGATTTTCTGCGAGTTAAGCATACCACTTCTTAGAAGAGTGGAGAAATACTGTCTTTCAAACTAACTTTGCGACCATTTTTAATAAGAAAAAAAAAAGATAAAAATGGAGGCAACCCGTCAAAAGAGGTTTTTTAATGTTAAAAGGAACCTTCACATGAAACTGCATGCTTTTGTAATAATTTTAAGCTAAATGTGTGTGCACCGCTTGTATTATGTTACAATAATGATGTACTCGAATACATCACGTTACGAAAGACAAAGGGTAAAATTTTCTAACAAAGACTTTCAATTTTCAATCAAATCGCAAACAAAACAATAAATTTTCAGTTAAGGCGTTTAGCTTCTAATTAAGTAGTTGAATTTGCAAGAAAAATATATCAAATTTCAACAACAAATGTAATAGTTGATATTTCAATCAGAAAATATTTTGATTTTACATAAAAACAGTTGAATTTCACCAGAAGAATACGAATTTTCAACAAAGCAGTTCAATTTTCAACTAAAGATGACCAATTTTCAACCAAGAATGAAATAATTAAATTTTTAGTTAAAAAATTTAAGCTTTCTCTACAACAGTGCATATTCGATGACCCTTATGACTAGTGACGCATAATGCAGTACTGCAGAGGATAGAACATATTTCAATTAATGTAAAACGAAAAAAACTTAATTTTGAACAAAATAGTTATATTTTCGATAAAAGCAAATTAATAATTAAACAGACAACTGCAAATTGAAGCAAAAGTATGAAATTTCTACCAAAAGGGACAAATTTTCATACCAAAAAAGACGAGTTTTCAGCAAAAGAGTTGAATTTTCAACCAAGAAAGATTCTTCGGTCTACGGTTTAAAAAATAAAAAACAAACTGTTCAATGTTCTAGCTGAAAAGTGGAATTTTAAACAAAACAGAATTTTCAACCAACAAGAAGGAATGTCTAATAAAACTGTGGATTTTTCAAAATAACAATCAAAATTTTATATGACTAATAAAATGTTTAACAGAAAAAGATCAATTTTTTGCCAAAACTATTATAGTAGACTTTTCTCACAAAAATAATCAACGTTTAATCAAGAATAGTTGGATTTTGAACCAAAGAGATAAATCTTTATCTAAAATAGTTAAATATTTAATTTATAATAAAATAGTTTATCGCCAAAAAAAAAGAAATAACTGGTACTCAATAGTAGTTACTCATGGAAATTGATAACAGACAATTAATCTTGAGGATCCAATCATTCTCATGCGTAATTTGCTGATCAAATAAAAAATATGTAATGTGTATATAAGCGTCGCATATCATGTGGATCCGATTTCGGGATCAAATTGATCAACTGGCATTTCCCGTGTATGTGTGTAAATAGCATGTTGATGAACATTATATTATTCTAATACTAATATTATATAAATATTACATAACCTCGGATTTTTTGTGACATGCAGAATGAGGTGAATACGTTAGAGTTATGCATATCGATCATTTTTGGACAAAATCGAGATTTGCTTCAAACATAATTAGATGAAACTGAAATGAAATAGACATCAATAATACGTAATGAAAAAAGTCGATCGAGACGAGACGATCATCTCGATTGAGTGATCGTTTGTCTCGATGTGATAAGTATGGTGTTCAAGGTTTTAATTTAATCTGACGAGATTTTAGAAAAAATTTTAAATGATCGATATGCATCACTAATAACGGTATTAAATTCTGTGTAGGACATATTATGCGTAGAAAATATTTTGTATAGGAAAATATAACAGTATATTAAACAATAATTAATTAATTCTGCATCGGAAATATTCTGTGTAGAAAATATTTTGTGTAGGAAAAAAATAACAGTATTAAATTCTGTGTAGGAAAGGTTTTGCATAGGAAAAATATAACAGTATTAAATTCTCTGTAGGAAACATTTTGCGTAGAAAATATTTTGTGGAGGCAAAATATGGTCAGTATACGTTGTGTACAATATATTTTGTGTAGAATAAGTTTGTGTAGGAACGGGTGTTACTCAAAATGAACAATCTTAAAATGATCTCTCTAATTGCATTTCTGAACATTTAATTTATTAATAACGTTTTAAAGTAATTCCAAAAATAACATGTTCATATAATTTTAAAAATTGAAATTAGATAGTCATTTCCAAACATCACAATTCTTAAACAAAATTATATAATAGGAATATAGGTATGTTAAACATTGATAAATTTTTATCAGACAACATTATTTTCACTGAAACGTTTAAATAATTCTCGTTTCGTTAAACATTCTACTATTTGGTTGAAAAATAATTTATTTGGTTGAAAATGCAACTATATATTTTTGAAACTAATTTAATTTAATTTATTTAATTAATATTAAATAATGTTATTTATTATACTATAAAATATTAATATTATATATTAATAATTAATATTCAACAATATAGTCTTAACTATTTAATATAAAATCGCTTTTGACAATAAGTCATCTTTTTTGGTTAAAAAATTCAACTGCCTGCTTGAACGTTGAACTAGTTTGTTAAAAATTTGTTTTTGCTATTGAAAAATCATCTGTTTGGTTAAAAATTTAACTATTTTATTTAAGAAAATTATTCTTGTTGTTTAAAAAATAATCTTTTTTGTTTAAAAATGCACCTGTTTGGCTGAAAATTAATTTGCTTTGGTTCAGGATTCAACGGTTTTCCTGAAGATTCTACTTTTTTTGTTAAATTAAACAGTTGTTTATTTCAAATTAAAATCTTTGAGAATTCATTTTTATTAGTTGAAAATGCAACTACCTGGTTGAAATTTAAATTACTTTGTTGAAAATTTTTGTGTGTTTTGGTTAACGATTCATCATTTAAGTTGACAATTCATATGTTCAGGTTGAAATTTAACTGTTTTGTAGAAAATTTTATCTTTTTGGCATGAAAATCAACTTTTTTATTGAAAATTCATATTTTTTGTTGACAATTCAAATATTTTGTTAAAAATGAAACTATTTTTATGAAAATTTACCTATTTGGATGAAAATGAACTTTTTTGTTGAAAAATTATATTTTTAGGTTGAAAATTCAACGATTTTGTAGATAATTCGCCGTTTTCTCTTAAAAATTTAACAACTTTGTTGAAAATTCGTCTTTTGGTAGAAAATTCATCTTTTATGGTGCAAAACTCATTTTTCTTGGTTGGAAATGAATATTTTTTTATTGAAAATTTAAGTTTTGGCGTTAAAAATTGAACCTTTCTGGTTGAAAATTCAACGGTTTTTGTAGATATTTCTTTTTTTTTCTTCAAAATTCTACAACTTTGTTGGAAATTTATATTTTTTCGCGGAAAATTAATCTTTTCTGTAGAAAAATCGATCTTTTTGGTTGAAAAGTTAACTATTTGGTTAGAAAATAATCTTTTTTTAATTGAAAATTCAACTACTAGGTTGGACTACTTCGTTAATATTTTTTTAAAGATTCACCTTTTTTGCTGAAAATTAAACTTAAAATTTAATTCATTTTTTGTTAAAAGGAAGCTTTTTTATTTGAAAATTTAACTATTTAATTGTTGGTTGGAAAGATACACTTTATAAGTTGAAAATTCAACTATTAGGTTGAAATTTGAACTATTTTCATGAAAATCTACCTACTTGTAAAAAAATTAACTTTTTTGTTGAAAAATTATATTTTTAGTTTGAAAATTCAACTTTCGATGTCAAAAATTAAACTTTTCTGGTTGAAAATTCAACTGTTTTTGTAGATATTTCGCTTTTTTCTCAAAATTCTACAACTTTGTTGAAAATTCATATTTTTTGGCAGAACATTAATCTTCTCTGTGGAAAAATCCACCTTTTTTATTCAAAAGTTAACTATTTGGTCAGAAATTAATCTTTTTTTATTGAAAATTCAACTACTAGGTTGGATATATATAATAATAATATTTTTTTAAAGATTCACCTCTTTTGTTGAAAATTTAAATTAAAATTTAATTTAATTCATTTTTTGTCAAAAATGAGTTTTTTTATTTGAAAATTTAACTATTTCATTTTTGGTTCGAAAAATACACTTTACAAGTTGAAAATTCCACTATTTGGTTGAAATTTGAACTACTTTGTTAAAAATTTATTCTTTTTTGGTTCACAATTTATTATTTAAGTTGAAAATTCATATGTCCGGGTTTAAATTTAACTGTTTTGTAGAAAATTTTATCTTTTTAGCTTGAAAATCAACTTTTTTGTTGAAAATTCATATGTTTGATTAACAGTTCAAATATTTGGTTAAAAATAAAACTATTTTTAAGAAAATTTACTTATTTGGAAGAAAATTAACTTTTTTGTTGAAAAATTATATTTTTAGGTTGAAAATTCAACGATTTTGTAGATAACTCGCCTTTTTCTCTTAAAAATTCAAGATCTTTGTTGAAAATTGATGTATTTTTTCAAAATTTCAAAAATACTGGTGGAAAAATCCATCTTTTTCGGCGAAAATTTAACTTTTTTGTAAAAAATTAATCTTTTTGGTTGAGAATTGAACTATTTTGTTGAAAACTCGTCTTTTTTTTTAATTCAACTAGTTGAAAATTCGTCTTTTGGTAGAAAATTCATTTTTTATGGTGCAAAAAACTCATCTTATTTGGTTGGAAATTAATTTTTTTTTAATTGAAAATTCAACCTTCGGTGTTAAGAATTAAACTTTTCTGGTTGAAAATTCAACTGTTTTTGTAGATATTTCGCTTTTTTTTCAAAATTCTACATTTTGTTGAAAATTCATATTTTTTGGGAGAACATTAATCTTCTCGGTGGAAAAATCCATCTTTTTGGTTGAAAAGTTATCTTCTCTGTTGAAAATTCGTTTTTTGTTTTTTGTTAAAAATTAGTTTTTTTATTTGAAAATTTAAGTATTCCATTTTTTGATTGGAAATGTACACCTCATAAGAAGAAAATTTAACTATTTGGTAGAAAATTCATGTATTTTCATGAAAATTCGTCTTTTGGGTTGAAAAATTAATCTTGTTTGTTTATAATCCATCATTGTGGTTGAGAATTCAACTATTTTGTTTAAAAAATTCTTTTTTTTTTTGTTTATTTCGTACAAACTTCGTCTTTTGGTAGAAAATTCATCGTTCTTGGTTAAATATTCATTTTTTTGGTTTGAAAATTTAACTATTTTTAGTTGAATTTTAATCTTTTTTGTTGGAAGATTTGACCATTTGGTTGAAAATACATCTTTTTTGGTTTAAAGTTTATCTGATTGAATTAGGAAAAAAATCAATATTCAAAAAACATTCGTGTTAAAAATAATATAAAAATAATATAAAAATTTTGAGAACCTACAACTTCAGGTAGCTGGTTAGTATGGTTATATGTAATTTGATTTTAATTTTAATTTTTTTTTACATATTTTAATTTGTAATTTATAATTTATAATTTGTAATTTTATTCGTACAATTTCAACATTTCTTGTATTTTATCATGCATTTAATAATTTGTTATTTGATTTCCATAAAATTATCTTAATCGTAAAATCAGTTTTTAAATTTCTCTAACAGATTTTTACTAACTAGCAGTAAACAAATTCAGATTTAGAAAGTAACGATCAATGAAAAAATGAAATATATTTTTGCTGAGTCTGGTATGAAATAATTTTAAATACTTTATGGATCTGGTATTATGACTATAATAATAAATTTGTTAATTTGCACATTTCGAAGTCATCTTGTAACCAAATGTGTAAACCTCCTGGTTAATAATATTCCCATACAAATGCAAATTGAATATATCGATGTCTTCGAGCCTGAAACTCCTCTGGACTTCATACTGATTATTTCTTCACTTTTTACTTTTTTTTTATTTTTATTTTTTATTAGAGAGCCGATGGTATTAAAGTAACGCAAGAAGACGTGATCCGATTATTATCCGCGCAAATGAACTTGATGCCACGCAAGTCTTATGTAAATTCCAGCTCGAAAGTGACACGAAAGATACAGGATTATCAAAACAACAAATGAAGATGATTATTTTATTTTAAATTGTCAAAATATTATTAAAATCTCGCAACTAATTAAAAAAAAAACAATTTCATTTTTATTATTTGTAACTAAAGTGATTCATTCACAATATGTTTAAAATAAAACATATCCCTCTTCCAATTCAGAATAAAATTGAAAAAAATTTCCCCCCTTTCATTTGAATATTAATAATACCAAATTTTGTCCTCATCCGCTCAATAAAAATGTTTAGAAGAATAAATTGGCCTCTTCCAGTTCAGAGCAACAATTTATAACAAAAATTTCTACCCTTCGAACTCAATAAAAATGTTAAAAACAAAAAAGTGAATCTTTCAGTTTAAAGAAACTTGAAAACGAAAATTTCCTTCCTTCTAACTCGATAAAAAATTTTAAAATAAAAAAATGTCTCTACCAATTAAAAACAAAAATTCAATCAAAATTCCCTCTCTTCTAAATCGATAACAATCTTCAAAATAAAAAATGTCCCTCTTCCAATTACGAAAATATTGAAAATCGAAATATCCTCCCTTTAAATAAATAAAAATGATAAAGACAAAAATGGCATTATTCAAATAAAAATCAGAAAAAAATGAAACACCAAAATTTCCTCCCATCCAACTCAATAAAAATGTTTAAAAAAAACGAATTATTCTTCTACCAATTCTTAAAATATTCAAAACAATGATTTCCTTGTTCCAATTCGATAAAAATCTTAAAAATCTAAAAATGTTCCTCTACCAATTCAGAAAAAATTAAAACCAAAATTTCCTCCCTTCCATCTTAATAAAAATGTTAAAAATAAAAAATTATACTTGTTCTAATTCATGAAACATTTAAAACCAAAATTTCCTCCTTTCCAACTCGACAAAAATCTCAAAAAGAAAAAATGTACCTCTTCACATTCGGAAAATATTGAAAATCGAAATATCCTCCCTTTAATTGAATAAAAATCATAGAAACAAAAAATTAACATTCAGAAAAAAACGAAAACCAAAATTTCCTCCCTGCCAACTCAATAAAAATGTTAAACATAAAAAATTATACTTGTTCTAATTCATAAAACATTTAAACCCAAAATTTCTTCCTTTCCAATTTGATAAAAATCTTAAATAAAAATGATAAAATCAAAAAAGGGCCTTTTCCAATTAACAATCAGAAAAAAATGAAAACCAAAATTTCCTCCCTTCCAACTCAATAAAAATGTGAAAAATAAAAAATTATACTTGTTCAAATTTATAAAACATTTAAACTCAAAATTTCTTCCTTTCCAACTCGATGAAAATCTTAAATAAAAATGACAAAAACAAAAAAGGGCCTTTTCCAATTAACAGTCAGAAAAAAAATAAAAATAAAATTTTCCTCCCATCCAACTCAATAAAAATGTTAAAAATAAAACATTATTCTTCTTCCAATTCATAAACTATTCAAACCGAACATTTCCTCCTTCCAACTCGATAAAAATCCTGAAAAGAAAAAATGTCTTTCTTCCAATTCGGAAAATATTGAAATTCTTTTGAAATATTTTGAAATATTTTGAAAAATTTGAAATATTCTTTTGAAAATATTGAAAAAAATTGAAACCAAAATTTCCTCCCTTCCAACTCAATAAAAATGTTGAAAATAAAGAATTATTCTTTTACCAATTCATGAAATATTCAAAACCAACATTTCCTCCTTACAACTCGATAAAAATCTTGAAAATATAAAAATGTTCCTCTACCAATTCAGAAAAAAGATCAAAACAAAAATTTCCTGCCTTCCAACTCAATAAAAATGTTAAAAGTAAAAAATTATACTTGTTCTAATTTACAAAAAAATTTAAAACAAAAATTCCTCCTTTCCAACTCGATAAAAATATTAAATAAAAACGATAAAAAAAGGGTCTTTTCCAATTAACAATCAGAAAAACATGAAAAACAACATTTCTTCCCTTCCAACTCAATAAAAAAGTTAAAAATAAAAATTTTTTCTTCTTATTCATAAAATATTCAAAAGCGACATTTCTTCCTTCCAAATCGATGAAGAACTTAAAAAAAATGTACCTCGCCAATTCAGAAAAAATTAAAACCAAAATTTCCTCCCTTCCAACTCAATAAAAATGTGAAAAGTAAAAAATTATACTTGTCCTAATTCATAAAACATTTCAAACCAAAATTTCCTTTTTTCCAAATCGAAAGGAATCTTAAATGAAAATTATTAAAAAAGGGATTTTTCCAATTAACAATCAGAAAAAAATGAAAAACAAAAATTCCTCCCATCCAACCCAATGAAAACCTTAAAAACAAAATTTTTTTTTTTCAATTCATAAAATATTTCAAAACCAACATTTCTGCCTCCCAACTCAATAAAAATCTTGAAAATATAAAAATGTTACTCTACCAATTCGGAAAATATTAAAAATCGAAATATCCTCCCTTTAATTAAATAAAACTGCCAAAAACAAAAAAAGGGCCTTCTCCAATTGAGAACAAGAAAAAATCAAAATCCAAAATTTCCTCGCTTCCGACTCAATAAAAATTTAAAAAATAACAAATTCTTCTTCTTCCAATTCATAAAATATTCAAAACCAACATTTCCTCCTTCCAACTCAATAAAATTGTTTTTTAAATATACTTGTTCTAATTCATGAAACATTCAAAACAAAAATTTCCTCCTTTCCAACTCGACACAATTTTTAAAAATGTTCCTCTACCAATTCAGAAAAAATTGAAACAAAAATGTCATCCCTTCCAAATCAATAAAAAATTTAAAAAGAAAAAGGTCCCTCTTTCAATTCAGAAAATATTGAAAATTGAAATATCCTCCCTTTACCTTAATAAAAATGCTATAAAGAAAAAATGGCCTCTCCTAATAAAAAAAATTTCATCCCTTTCAAATTCAATAAATATGATAAAAACAATAAACGGCCTTGTCCAATTCAGAAATAATAAAAAAAATAAAAATGTTCAAAATAGAAAACGATCCTCCTCTAATTCAGAAAAAATATTGAAAATCCAAAGTTCCATCCTTCAACTTAATAAAAATGCTACAAAGAAAAAATGGCCTCTTCCAATTAAAAAAAAATGTCATCCCTTCCAACTCAATAAAAAAGTTGAAAATTATAGTTGCACAACCGGTAACGATTTAAAATTCAGATGAAAAATTTGAATGAAATTTAAATTTAAATTGTGTTATTTTTTTTTATTTTAACCCAAAAGCCGTTGTTAATAATCAATAAAAATCTTAAAAAGAAAAAATGTCCCTCTTCCAATTCGGTAAATATTGAAATTCGGAATATCCTCCCTTTAATTAAATTAAAATGATAAAAACAAAGGGCATTTTTCAATCAAAAATCAGAAAAATATGAAAACAAAAATTTCCTGCCTTCCAACTCAATAAAAATGTTAAAAATAAGCCATTATACTTGTTCTAATTCTTAAAACATTTAAAACAAAAATTCCTATTTTCCAACTCAGAACTAAAATTTCCTCCTTCCAACTCAATAAAAATGTTAAAAATAAAAAATTATACACGTTCTAATTCATAAAAAATTTCAAACAAAAATTTCCTCCTTTCCAACTCGACAAAAATCTGAAATAAAAATGATAAAAACAAAAAAGAGTCTTTTCCAATTAAAAAAAAAACAAAATGTAAACCAAATTTTCCTCCCTTTCAACTCAATAAAGATGTTGTAAATAAAAAATTATTCTTTTTATTCATAAAATATTCAAAACCAAAATTTCCTCCTTCCAACTCGATCAAAATCTTAAAAATAAAAAATTTCCCTCTTCCAATTCGGAAATTATTGAAAATCGAAATATCCTCCCTTTAATTAAATGAAAATGATAAAAACATAAAAGGGCCTTTTCCAATTACCAATTCAGACAAAATTAACACCAAAATTTCCTCCCTTCCAACTCGAAAAAATGTTTTTAAACAAATTCTTCTTTCCATTCATAAAATATTAAAAGCCAACATTTCCTCCTTCCAACACGATAAAAATCTTAAAAATATAAAAATTTTCCTCTACCATATCATAAGAAATTAAAACCAAAATTTCCTCCCTTCCAACTCAATAAAAATGTTTAAAATAAAAAATATACTTGTTCTGATTCATAAAAATTTACTGCTTTCCTACTCGACAAAAATATTTAAAATGTTTCTCTACCATTTCAGAAAAAATTAAAACCAAAATTTCCTCCCTTTCAACGCCATAGAAACCATAAAAAGAAAAAATGTTCCTCTTTTCATTTAGCACAAATTAAATCAAAAATGACATCCCTTGCAAATCAATAAAAAATTTAAAAAGGAAAAAGGTCCCTCTTCCGATTCAGAAAATATCGAAATATCCTCCCTTCACGTTAATAAAAATGCTCTAAAGAAAAAATGGCCTTTCCTAATAAAAAAAAATTGTCATCCCTTTCAAATTCAATAATTATGATAATAACAATAAAGGGCTATATCCCATTCAGAACCAGAAAAAATTTAAATCCAAAATTTCCTCCCTTCCTATTCAATAAAAACATTTAAAATAAAAAATTATTCTCCCAGCAATTCATAAAATAATTAAAATTAAATTTTCCTCCTTTCCAACTCAATAAAAATGTTCAAAATAAAAAACGATCCTCCTCTAATTCAGAAAAAATATTGAAAATCCAAAGTTCCACCCTTCAACTTAATAAAAATGCTACAAAGAAAAAATGGCCTCTTCCAATTAAAAAAAAAATGTCATCCCTTCCAACTCAATAAAAAAGTTGAAAATTATAGTTGCACAACCGGTAACGATTTAAATTTCAGATGAAAAATTTGAATCAAATTTAAATTAAAATTTTGTATTTTTTTTATTTTAATCCACAAGCCGTTGTTAATAATAGTACAAAAATGTATTTCTTCTCTTCACCAGGAAATAAGTCGCCGTTTTCGCGAAATTGGAATTGCTAGTTACGTAAAGTCTAAAATTACGCAACGGTTCTTTCATTTTTTTTCAAGACATCATTTTTAACGATTTCGCGTTCCACTTTGCGACAAGTTACAAGTACACCCTTTTCAGCGGTGCAATTATTCGAGGCGAAGAGACAGCCCATGATCTGTGTCTTTTTATCCTGTCTCACTTTTTCGCTCTCTTTCTCTCATTTTTTTATTAGTCTTTCTCACCGGGAGTTCGATGTAAAAATAACCAGAACCCGGACGATCGTTTCAAGCTCAATTATAGTGTTAAGCCATCGCTGAGATCCAATTGAATCGAGTGTGATCAGGTCAAATCGATTTTCAAATATCCGATATTTTTCACACGATAAATAAACAAAAAATAATATTCTAAGACAAATATTTCAATTATTAAAAATTATCATTGTAATTTATAGAATTTCAATTAATTTTTTCTTTTTCAACATTTTTTATTTGGAATATATTTATATTTTGAATTGCATTTTTCTATGGACCCATGAATCTTTTTTTTAATGGGGTAATTTAACTATTCAAGTCTAATGATATTTTTAATTTATTTTTTATTTGGATCCAACTTAAATTTGGATCCATTTTCTTTTGGATCTTGTTTCAGTTTGGAACTATTTTCCATTTTGATCCATTTTTCATTTGAATCTAATCTCTGATTGAATCCATTTATCCAGCATTTATCCATTTATTAATTTATGGATTTTTTTTCATTTAGATACAACAAAAATTTGGATCTATTTTTCAATTTGATCCATTCTTCATTTCGATCTAATTTTAATATGAACACACTGACAATTCGTATTTAATTTTTAATTCGATCTATTTTTCATTTGTATCTAAAGTAGTTTGGATCCGACTTTGGTTCCAACTTAAGTTTGGATACAAGTTTCATTTGGGCCCTATTTTAGTTTGGATCTATTTTCCATTTTGATCCATTTTCCATTGGATCGGATTTCAGTTTGAATACACAAATCAATTGGATCCGATTTTAGTTTGAATTTGTTTAAATCTGTTTAAATCCGGATTGACACTGGATCCAAATTGAGATTCTACCCAAATGAAATTTCTATCCAAATGAAAAATGGATTCAACTGGAGAATAGATCCAAACTGAAATTAGATCCACATAGAAAATGAAATTGAATAAAAAAAGATCCAAACTACAATCGGACCCAAAAAGGAAACGAATCCAAACTTGGGTTGAATCTAAATAAAAAATAGATCCAAATTAAAATTGGACCTAAATGAAAATCGTATCCAACCCGAACTCATAATCAGAAGGAAAACAGATCCAAATTTGGGTCGGATAAAGAAATAGATCTGAACTAAAATTGGATACAAATGGAAAATATCTAAATGGAAAATAGATCCAATTAGAAATTAAATCCGGATTGACACTGGATCCAAATTGAGATTGTATCCAAATTAAATTTCTATCCAAATAGAAAGTGGATTCAACTAGATAACAGATCCAAACTGAAATCAGTTCCACATAGAAAATGGAATTACATTTTAAAAAATCCAAACTACCATCGGGCCCAAAAGGAAAACGGATCCGAAATTGGGTTGGATCCAAATAAAAAATTGATCCAAACTAAAATCGGACCGAAATGGAAATCGTATCCAGCCCGTACTCAGAATTAGAAGGAAATCGGATCCAAATTTGGGTTGGATAAAAAAATATATCTAAACTAAAATTGGATACACGTGAAAAATATCTAAATGGAAAATAGATTTAATCAGAAATTAAATCCGGATTGACACCGGATTCAAATTTGGGTTGAATCGAAAAATAGATCTAAACTAAAATTGGATACAAGTGGGAAATATCTAAATTGAAAATAGATCTAATTAAAAATTAAATCCGGATTGAAACTGGATCCAAATTGAGAATGTATTCAACTTAAATTTCTATCCTAATGAAACATGGATTCAAATGGAGAATAGATCTCTTTATTGATTTCAAATAGGCTCGCGCTTTTCGGCACATGCGCAGTTGAAAATATGAATAGCCATCTATCGGATATTAACGAACTAAAAAGGAACCCTCAAAATGAGTTCCATTGGAGCCTCAGTTCTAAATGATACCAAATTTTACTTGAGCCGCAACTTTACTGAACCCTCATTTTTTTCTGTGTTATTAAGATTGGCCATTTAAGGCCAGTGTTGGTCAAGCTACGTTTTTTAAGTAACTAGTAAGTTACTGTCAACTTATTTATAACTATAACTAGTTACAGTGAATAGATGAAGTAACTTAAAGTTACCTAAAAAGATATTTTTTTCACTTCCTTAATTTTATAAATCAAAAATCAATATAACTAAGATGATAATTTATGTCAACTTGATTTAAAGGAAATAGGCATTAGTCAAAGTAAATAAAAAAGACAATATATTTCCGCAAGTAAATAAAAATATATATAGAGAATAAAATTAAAATTAAGTAATAAAAATGTCATTCGGGATATCCTGCTCATGGTATCAGATTCTGAACGAGTTTTGTCTTACCACATTATTCGGCATGATCGCCAGAATTACTTGTTTCTTTGACTTCATTTTAATCAGCTTTCAAAATTAAATTTTCATATTGAATTTCGAGTTAAAATTACGACTCACGTATTTAACTCTGGCAATTCAGATTCGATACACGAAATTTGGCCAAGTCTGATAGGTTTTGCTCTTGCTTGGTTGGCGCCATATACAAAATAAAAAGACCGAATCGTGCAAGGCGATATTCGGTTTTTGTTCTTCGCCTGCACGCCTAATTTTAGAATTTCTTTTTATCCCATGACCCATAAATGTTTCTTAATAGGAGATATACGAAAAACACCAAGTAACTTTAAAGTAATCAAAATGAAAGTCCCAAGTTACTGCAAAAATCGTAAATGAGTTACAAGTTACTTTTTAAAATAGTAACTAGCATAAGTTACCCTAAACGGTACAAATAACGTAACTTTTCAGTAACTTAGTTACTTGCAACGAGTCATTACCCAACACGGTTTCAGATACACTGGTCGCTTTGGACCCACTTCTCCTATACATTTTTTGAAGGGCTCACACAGAAAATCTCTACCTGGATTTTGGGGTAAAGATTGCTTGCCAAATCTGCAAATACAGCTGTTTTTCGGACGCCAGCTAACACTTGTGGCCGCTAGGAGCGCTAGTGACGCCTATTGGCAGCGACGTCTGCTATTCGCATGATGCCGATCTTTGATAACGCAGTGTTAAGGTGTTAGTTTAAAGCGCTTTTTCCGAAATTTCAGATACGTATGTAGCATTTGGGTGTAAAAATAAAAAAGCAAACTGCCTTCATTGTGCCTGCGTACAATGACAGTTAGACCAAACTCACGGTCGTATTTATTGTTTACCCGTGCGAATAGGTAATAACAGACAGTTCACACCCTACCTAAGAATAATATTTATATTTTCAACAAAGCTTGTGCAAAAGCTCTGAACAAAGTTTTTTTGCTACATTGTAAAATATATACAAATAATCAATCAGAAACTTACATTTTAATTATAATCGCTTGATTGTTTACATTCTTAGGAATATCAGCTTTACCCTCAATTGTAAAATACTCGTCCTTGATGTCGATAGGTCCTAAAAGAAACTACGCAACTCGCGGTCACAGATAGAAAATACGTATCTGGCGCAGTCTATACTAAGTATATATAAATTTCTATAACTTGGTATAGAGTGCGCTAGATACGTATTTTATATCTGCCGCCGCGATTTGCGTAGTTTCTTTTAGGACCCAGCGATGTGTTGAATAATTATCATAACGTCTAAACTTGGTCTTTTATTTAAGGCAAAATCATACGATAAGTATTATTTTTTAAGTTCCATAATATTTCAAATATTTTCTTTATGATTGTTTTAAAGCACGATAAACCTATTAAGTAATCCTAAAATTTTATATCTAATTTTCCTAATCCTCTGGTCTACTAATTTTACAGAAATATTACATACCAGAATATCTCAAGTTTTGTTTGGCCATATTCCCTTTGAAATGGTGCGGCTTCGAACCATCTGCTGTGGATTATATCTTAAGTTCAATCAAATACATAAAGCATAAGATACTTAGTACAGAAACTCAGGTTAGCTTAATTATCGCATTCATTGAGTGTTTTAAGATAATTGTTAATATTTTGAACAAAGTTTGTTTCAAGCATAGTTGTAATCTTCAATAAGTTGCCCTAAAGCTAGTTCTGAAAATATTTAAAATCATAATTCGACAACGAATAAAACTCTAAGTTTTTTGAAAATGTATAGTTTGTTGAAATTGCTTAAAATGATTTTAACATGAAAAGTTGAAGAACATCAAAATTTGCAGATTCCCTATAGTTAAGACTTCGAACAATAATTACACTTCCTAAAAATCCTACAAAGTAGCTAAAGTCTAAATCTAATGCACTTTTTAGTTCAAATAAATGTTATCAATTGCATTATACTCTGTCAACTTCATAGCATACACTCAGGTGACAAATTTTTCACATCTTCGCAAAGAACTTAATCCATTATCTGACAATGACAATGACAGCTGCTAAAACTGTACTGCTGGTTTTGATAAATAATCTGAAGGACATCAACAAATAAATAAGTTAACGCAATTTTTCGTTCAATATATTTTATATATTATTTACAAAACCAAGATTAGTAGATCAAGATTCGCGGTAGTGAATCGCCGCTAAGTAAATGAAAACGCGAATATTATTTCTCAGAAGAACGATGGTTATCGTACGTAGATTGGATATTCAGCCAATTCTTCAACGATTTACATCCAATCTCTCAAAATCAATAAAAAATCGCAAAACATAACTTCTATGCAAATATTTTTTCATATTTGGTAAATTGGATTAAAAAATTTATAAATAAGTCTGTTGGATAAAGGTCTTTATCCGCTTTAAAAAAATTCAGATTGGTCGACTATTTTTCGAATTTTAGTACTTTTTATCAAGAAAAATTGATTTCATAGTAACTAAACGCATCCGCATCCTACACTATTCAACGGATTAGTACACAAATTTTAGGATAAGTTCGTTGATTGTTTTTCGAATTTTAGTACAGTGAAAACTCGCCTTTCTTCTGACCTTGAAACAAAACAATTATTTGATTTCTGAGCTGGAGGGGGCCTCACCCTTACCGCGATTCGGCAGTTTATTTTTATCAACGACGCTCATTGGCTGCCCCGTTCTTGTATCGATGCAACGCCTGTCGCTACTCATTCAGCCGAAAAGCGCGGAAGGGCCGAGTGCTGAGTGTTGAAAAAGTCGCGTTCCGTTAGTCTGCATGCATGCATAAATGTTTTACAAGTATCTTTCAAGTGTTTTTGTTGGCATACGACAATTTGTCAAGTACAAATCAAAATTATAGAATCAAAACGCGACGCAAATATTTCGCGGAATAGTGAGTCTTGTGGCATGACGTCGATAGGTGGAAATGCCAGCCGTCAGGAAGGTTAGTACATCGTACTGCAACTGCATACGACTTTCTGGAGAAAATCTCCGAAACGCGAAGGTAAGTTATAAAGGTCTGCATAGTAATCTTTTCAAGTGTAGAATGCATTTGCGCAATTCTTTTTCTTCATCCTTTTATCGGTTGAGGACCTTTCTGTTTCACGAAATACAAGCAGCTGTCCGGAGGTTAGAGTATCACTAACCTGACATTCAGGATATTTTATTTTATTTCGTGAAATTGAAAGGTTGTGAATCGACAAAGGAATGGAACATGACTGAGAAAATAGATTTTACACTTGAGAAATATTAATATTTGTACATTTATGACTTTTACGTTTATAATATTTTCTTGAAAACGTCATGAGACGTATTCCTATAACGTCGTGAAAAAATACTCAATTCAAGGCTTCCGTCTTCGGGCCTCTTTTTTTTTAATTGCTCACACAATGCGGAGGAGAATATACCGGGACCGTGGTGGGAGTTGCCGGAACTGGGCAAATGGAAATAACCGTCTACAGCCGATGGGAAATAAATATGATAGGAAATAAGAGAGACAGAAATACGTGAGACTTTACTGTACTTTTCATGAAGCAAAAAATATTGTTTATTAGTTAAAGACACCAACAGCCTAAACTATTTAACTGATTAGTATACAAATTTTAGGATGTGTTTGTTGGATGGAATTCCTTATTAATTTTTTAGGAATGTTTATACGTTGATTATTTTTTTTATTTTAGTAGAGGAGAGTCTCCGGTTGTGGGCACAGTTTTGTTTTTGACTCATAATTTTCTTTTGAGTCCATATTATGCGGATATATGTATAACATTGGAAAGCTAGATGCCTTAGCTAACTTTCTGCCAAAGTAAGTATATTGATTCCGTCAAGTAGAAAAATTTTACGACCAATTTTGTGAAGTCGTCCATTTTGGCAAAAAACAAAAATCGTAACCGGTTGTGGGCACCTTTCGAAACTTTGCTGAAAATGGGAAAATGTTTGAAGGAAAATGCACCCAATTCTAAAGATTTTCAAGTTTTATTAATTTCGAAGGCCTTTAGTGGCTTTTTTATACTAAAAGATCTTTGATGGCACGAATCAGCGTATCACAATCAATTGAAGCTGATTCCGTTGACTTCTTCAGGGTTGTTGTGGCTGAAATAAGTCAACTAAAACAATAAAAAATACGTTTAAATGTAATGGAAAATGTTATTTCGGCATAAATAATGATATCTGACAGTTTTTAAGTAAAACATACGCTTTAAATGAAAAAAGGTGCCAACAAGCGGTTACATTTGAGTGCCCACAACCGGAATTCACGACCAGTATCGGTGCATCAAGAAAATGTGATGTTTCATAACTTACAGATAAATCGATGTGACATCTTAAATCACAACGAAAATACTGTAGAAATATCAATAACACTCACCTGTTTGAGATCATTTACTTTGATTTATCGCAGTTTTTAAACATTGATAAATTACAAGTGCGTTAATTTTTACATACTTTTTTCAATATGATCGCAGCTAATGCACGAATCGTCTATTTACGTTGATGATGCCTCGAAAACTGCGTACTTCTGTCAAAATAGAAGTACGCCACCAGTCAGATCCGCAATATGTGTATTGTGTCAGCTGTTGAGCAGAGGTGCCCACAACCGGAGAGTGGCCGCAACTGGTGACTCCCCTACTTTTTATGAAGCCTACACTCATCCAGCGATTGGTATACCAATTGCAAGATAAATCCGTTGTATGAAATTTGCCATCCGTTTTTCATGCATTGTTTTTCGTTGATTGTTTTTCGAATCTTAGTACTTTTTATAAAAAAAATCGATTTTTCAGTGAGTAGGCACACCTGCAGCCTATTCAACCGATTGGTACAAAGATTTTGAGATAAGTATTTGGCATGAAATTTTTTATCAATTTTTGGAGAAATTTTTTATTCGTTGATTATTTTCTGTTTCACCTGAAGCCTCCACTAGTCAAAAAACTGATTCACAAATTTCAAAAGAAGCCTGTTGGATGGAATTATTCATCCGATTTTCAGGAACATTATATTCGTTGATTATTTTACAAATGTCAATACTTTTTAGCAGAAAGGTAGAGTTTTTAGTAATTAATCACACCTGCAGCATAAGCTATTCAACCGATTGGTACAAAAATTTCGATATGAGTCTATTGCAAAAATTCTTGAGGAGTTTTACAGGAAATTTTAATTTGTTTATTATTTTTCAAGTTTTCGTACTTTTTATTTATTTTCTAATGACTGTAAATAATATTTTGTGTGTACTAAAAAGACGAAAAAGAATATTCTAATCACAACAAATAATAAATAGTTATGGTGCCTCATCTCGAACCACAGCATAAGGCGAGACCAGACATGTTTACATTTTATAATTTTTAGATTTTTATCGCAATTACTATTTTTTGATCACTTATCCTTCTATGAAATTGATACATAAGGGTTTACAGTGTGTATAAAATAACTGACATTGAAAAAAAACTGCTATAGATTGCAAATATGTCACTGAAAATTATAACTGTGCTCATCTAGCCCCAGTCTGCCCCGCGATAAACATAGTTTGCCAAATCCAAGTCTGCTAAATAATTCTAAAACATAACGAAATTTTCAAATTGTTGAAATTGAAAGAAAATGTAAAAACCTTAAGAATGTATTAACCTTTTTATTAATTACCTTTTTAATACATTTACAAAGTCCCTGTACATTTTTCAATGTACTATATTAAAAAAATTTCCATATCTTTTGGAATTACTTGTCAAACGTTGATTTCATAAACTATTTTGATTGAACTGATAACTTTTCACTGGGCGGATTTTTTTCGCATCACATATGCTTTTGGCGAGATTTAATTATCTCAAAGCAACATCGTACTCCTCGGTAAAATGTGCATACAAGACTATTTATAACGTCGAGGAAAAATATGATTCTACCTTCAGTGTTTCGATGCACCAGCTGTACGAAATTTCCGAACTGAGAGTAAAAAATGTGTCGTCATGGTCCTTCTGTTCCAAACAGTATCCCACGATGCATTTTGGCCAGTTGCCAAACATAGTTGGTGGTTTGTCGGAGGGCAATGGCAGCATAGGTTGACAATACCAGGTCACAGAAACAACTATCAGTCAGGAGAGATAGAAAGAAAGGATGACGCTGAGAAGGATGAAATAAAATAAAAATAAATCAACTGCAAGTTGAAGAAAATAGAAAGTTTCCATGGAAGCGTGTAAGCATATAAATCTCCTTGCTCGACAGAAGTTAGCTTAGAAGCTACTGCAAGTTAACGCTTTGCTCCTCTTATCCCTCTTTATATCAATGCTTCTCTATATCCACTTTCGCCCTCCCATCATGTTTAGTTTCATACTGGTTTTCATATCTCTCTGCAAATTATCCTTTTTTATCTAAGATTACATTTTTAATGATTTATGACTTCCTAGTTACTACTGAGCACAATGTACTTTACGTTCTTTCCATTTTTAATCTTACTAGTACTGAAGCTTTACTAAAAATTAGGTTGGCCATTTATTTACTACAACATTTATAATTAATTTATAATGCAGTTTTATTATTTCAATCAATAAAGCAAACAGGTAACAGACCCTCAGACAATTAAATGATTTAAGAGGAACAGGTGACCAGTTTAATCACATGATTATGACTCCTTGGTCAGGGTCTGGCTGTCTTTGATATCTATAAAATCAATTTGAGAGATAACACTTGAATAACACTAAAAATGGAGGAACCATTTAGGTTATGGTAATATTATTTATTTTGTTTTGCAAAATATAAATTTACAAATACTAAGCTTTATAACAAGTTGGAGTTGTATTTCTCAAAAATTAAAACCTAATACGTCATGTGTGATTTGATTTATTTCTTGATTTGAAGTGGGATACTGTTACTATGACTTTTGGCTACAGTTAGACGTCTTAAAATTTGGAAAGAATATTTTATACATACGAGATAGAAGATTATATATTTTTACTTTCTAAGGAGATTATAGCATAATATGTATTTCTCCTCATGTATTTTTTAAATAAAAATTTGGAGCTGGACACCTTGAATCGCAGCAATAAAATATCAAAACTTTCAAAGTAGAAAACTTAGAAATTCAATGAAAGGTTAGGAACTTATGTCAATAAAAATAAGTAGAGCAACCACGACAGTTTTTGCGAATATGACCTGATTATCAGAGAATGTATTACTTATAGCAATACCATAAATGATGCTCTTTTTCTTAAAAGAATTTATTTCTTGTTACTTGAAGCAAATATCAATAATGATATTTTTCATCAGCTTTATTCCCTGATTATGAAGTGATTATCGGATCACGGTGTAACCTGGGCAGAGCTGAACGTACAGAGAATGTAAAACTCCTTGTGCACTAGGGTGGCCCAAAAAAATTAAAATATCGTTTTTTCTCGTTGTCGCAATCCCCATTTTCTTGCCATTAAAGTAAAAATATTTGTGAAGTTTTTTATATATTAAAAAAAATGTTTAACTCGTGGTCCATGGCCTTCAAACCCTAAAAAGTTTTCATTATGTTTTGGGTGTAAAAATGACAAACCATTTACGTGAAAGCATTAATTATGATAATAAAATTATGACAGGCAAAAAATTTGAAATACTTTTTGCCTTATTTTATTCATAATACTACCCTCAAAATGTGAAAAAACTACCCAGTATATGGGGTTAAAAATTTATAATGGGCTTTCTTATACACTTTAGATATTTTCGGTCTTGAATGATTAAAAATAAGCTACCTAAAGTAAAAATGTATGCCAGTAATAGAAAAGCTTCCCTTAGAATGATATTTTGCTTCTTCCAAAGTTTTTCACATCATTTCTCATGAGAAAAATTCTAGGATTACTGCGGAAATATTACTTAAATGTTTTACAGCTTTTTTAAATATTTTGAAGACAATTTAACTTCTGGTTTTGGGCTTTTAAAAAACCTTCGGAAAAATTATAAAATACCTAGTTTACGATCCTTAGAGTTCCGTTAAATAAAGCGTTTTATTATTCTAAGTTGTGTAGCAGATTTATTAAAAAATCTAAGTATCTTTAGAGTTGCGTTTGAAATTAAAAATAAACAAGATATAACCCTATATTCCAAACAGAAAAATGTCAATAATAATCATTGCCATTATCTATTTAGCGGGAGGTAATATTGCTTTTTAATGTCTCACACTCATTTCGTGTCATCCTATAGTAAAATAGTTATTCTCTCTTTGCTAAAAGATGACATTTTGCGTTTTATTTGATTCGAAGGCCCGAACCGGAACTCAAATTGTATTTAAATTAATAAAAAAAAAAAAAAAACTATAAAATATTTAAGTAATATTTTTGAAGTAATCCTAGAACTTTTATCATGCGGAATTATGTGAAGAACTGTAAAAAGAAAAATATCGTTCTGAGTGATATTTTTCTATTACTGGAATACATTTTAATATTTGAAACGTCATTTGCGATTATTTATGGCTGTGAATATCTAGGGTGTATAAAAAAAAACATTATAAATTTTCATCCCCCTATAGAGGGTGGTTTTTTCACTTTTTAGGGAAGTATTCTGAATAAAATAAGGGCAAAATTTTTAAACTATGCCTACCATCTCTTTATCATCCTAATTATTTCTTTCACGTAATACATCTGTCATTTTTAGACGGAAAAATAATTCATACTTTTTAGCATCTAAAGGCCTTGGACCATGAGTAAGATTTTTTTTTAATTTGTGAAAAGTTGTAAACAAAATATTAAATTTTTTGGCCACCCTATTGTGCACTCTTAATGCACCCCTCTTACAACACGCAAGTATTTTGGAAAAATTTACAAACTTGACGAATGTTTGCATACAGGGAAGGGCAATATTTCAGACTCTTCTAATTATTAAATTAAAAATGCTTGAAATTTAGAAATATTCAACAGAAATGCATAGCAATTGAATAATTCTAAATACTGAAGATATACAAATTAGGAAACTATTAACGTAGTGTCTAGACTGCCGGCGCTGGCATCGAACAATGTTGCAGGCGCCGGCAAGATTGCTCGTTGCTGGATGCCCCCCCCCCACCCCCCGGTGTGAGGTTTCGAAAAGCGTGTAGTTATGTATTTTTCATTCACTGATTACGAATATAGCAATAAAAATAGCAAAAAAAAAAGAAAGAATGTCAAGGTCAAAGCTTTAAAAAACCACGTTTTTAAAAATAAAAATGTCATGTTTACAACATTTTAAAACCTCGTATACTGATGTATTTCGATGTATTTCGATGCGTTGATTACGAGTATGGACATGAAAATGCCTGCAAATATAATTTTCAATGTTGAAACTTGAAAAAATTACATTTTTTTTGCTAAGTGTAAACACTATCGGTACCGGTAAAAAGCATACTGAAGGGACTGCCACGCATTTTAGAGTGAGGCCATGTAATTCAAGAGTTATTTTGTTAGTTTTTGGCTTTTGTCGCTTTGGATGGAACGTTGTATGTCTATATCACACTTTATCGTCGATTTGCGACTCAAGGATTACCGTGGAGGTGGGAAAGGCACCCCTGTGACTGATCACAGGAATAATTTTGGTCGAACCACTACCCCTTTTCAAGGTCTCGTGGGGGCGAGAAGGCACTACTGTGACTGGTCTCAGAAATAATTTTGGTCAAATTCCTACCCCTTTCCAACGTTTCGTAGGGGCGGAAGGGCACCGCAGTAACTGTGGATATTGTCCAAATACTTTCCTTTCTACATGTGGGAACCAAGTGAGTTCTTTCCAAAATCATATCGGGAAAAATAACCCAGGGGAAGTCGGTAACTACCCCTCTGAAAAAAGCATCTTCTCCTGAGAAGATGAAAATTACCGAAGGAGCCTTAGAGCATACTTCGGAATCTCTAAGTGGGGAACCATCTGGGAGTAGCCCTGTTGTAGCGGGAGTTAGTGACTCAGGTGAACCTACGTGCGACGCTGATACCGGGAAGTCACAGCAAACGGTAAAACCACAAAGAGCCCTCTGCTTTCAATGCTCATAATGATGGAGTCCCCATAATGGGGACGCCAAAGTGGCTTCATTCTGATATTAGAACATCTAATGAAATCAGAAAACAGAAGACGAGCGCCTAAGAGGCCTTTCAAAGTCATGTCAAAGTAGCCACAGTCACCGAGGGATTTCCCATAACCAAATTCGATGACGATCAGGTCAAAGCAATTAGAGCGGAATTAGAGAAGAAAATCGATGGGGGAAATCTGAATAAATCATGCCTTGATTTGAAGATTGCTGCTTCAAAAATTATGCTTTTATCGTCATCTGTTCAAATGAAGTGTCTCGAACTTGGCTTATTTTTTAGCTGTGGACAGTTATAACCTCAAGCAGAAGCTAAAATCAAAATTATCGACAGCAAATACCTCCCAAGGCCAGTGTAGCTGCTGGCTTGGATTCCTGATGCATCCGTGAAATCAACAACAGTACCTGAGAGGATAATAATTGGAAAGTTGACCATTGGAACGGGAAATTATTGATGTCAAGACAGGTAGTCAAGCTACCAAACTTGTAATAACTGCAGAGACAGGAGTGGTCTCAAGAAAATGGCCTGCGTGCTTGTCTGTGAGTTTAAGAAGATTAATATGAAGATCCTCTCAGAAAGCAAAGTGGATGAGACAACTTAAAATTAAAATGGACACTAGATGTCTCCCTTACAGCATGGATTTTATCCAGATAAAAATTCACCATGTCAAAGGAGCGTCTTTTATTTTAACCAGACATATGGCCGTGGAAAAAACGGCTTTTGCCTCAATACAAGAACCTTAGACTGGCAAGGGGAAAGCTAGAGGCTTAAGTAGAGGGTGATCCAACTAAAGGTTTTTTTCAATAGGGTTATTGTGACAGATGACGCGCGAACAACGTTCACGAATTGTGCAATTTTACTACGAAAATTCGCGGCGAATAGTCGGCTCAGAAGGCCGACTATGAACACCATAAGTTGACCAAAGCGCGCGAGAGACTTTCTTCACATAACGCGAATGTTTGTAGTACATTTGCACAATTTGTAGACGTTGTTCAGGCGTAAGTCTTTTCATGATAAAATGTCATTCAATACTAAAATCAAAAAACATGAAAGCTAGAAAAGACACGCCTGTAATTTGTCACAGTAATCCTATTAAAAAAAACCTCTAGTTGGATCACCCTGTAATAAGAGCGTATCAGTTATTTAAGCTAGTTCCATAGAAACACCTAACGCTGGAATTTATATCAGAGACGATATTAAATTCATCGTATTACCAAGAATCTTTTCTAGAGACTTGGTGGCAATGGAGATCTAGCACCATTTAGGAGGCAAGCTTCAACTGATAATTATTTGCTCAGCGTACCTACCATTTTCGTTCAAGGACCCAACACTGTCTGAGGAATGGATAAATCTGGTGAACCACGCTGCGTTAAACGATGGCCATTGCTTTTGAGATATGATGCTTATACACATAATTAGACTTGGGGTAGTAAGGATATCAACCACAGGGGTAAGTCTTTATTATATGTGACCGTCCGCGAAGCAAGGGACCAAATGCGCGGAAACTTTATTTTACAGGAGGAGTAATTGAAGAGGCGGTCCAACACAGGAACGCCATAAGAGAGCCTCACTTTGCAGTTAAATACCAATTTAAATTTTTTCGATATAGAAATAATATTTTTTATGATGAAAGAGCAAATAAAAAACTATAGATGTGTGCAAAAACTAAAAATCGATTTTTTCCGCATTAGGACCCCTTATTCACGCACGGTTACGTATTACCTCTTAAGAAATTATTTAACCATATTGGATCGAGGTAATACACCTACCTTTGTGACATGTAGTTATCGCGACGTAATATGTTTGACCTTATGTTTGATAAATATTAATTTAGTGCTCAAGGCATGGCATGTATCGTCGAATACGTCCTTATATGATCATAGACAGATATGCTTCTCCTATACAGCAGACAGACCAGATGTATATGTATATGATATATATGACAGGGATGTATAGGACCCTTAAAGCGACTGACTGGGATACTCATAGGAAGGATCTCAGTAGTTTGCTGGGCGCTATACCCGGCAGAATGAAGTCTACTAAACAAATAGAATGTGCTGCCGACATTCCAGAAAAAGGTATGAACAAAGCATATGCGGACAATTTTCCTCTTTGTATTGAGAAAACAGACAGGCAGGCACCTTGGTGGATACCAGACTTGAGGACCTGGAAAATGATAATGGATGCGTTTTTCATAGGGCTGAAAATAATGGAAATTAAGATTTATACAGGGCAACCTTACCGAGATATAATGATGATATACAAAATGCCGTGGGGGACGCATGGAAGGGATATTGTCCGGAACCGAGAATGTAACTGACACTGCTAAACTCCAGAGAATGTTATGGCGTAACTTGGGATAATCATAATGTATATAAACAAACACACATATGTATATAATTAAAAACTAAAGATTAACAACCACCGCAGGGTCCCAAAGGGAGCAACTGTCATCTCAAAAATGACATCGGCTCCCAGTAGGACCGCGGTAAATCCCATTCATTGCCACGTCTCACAACCGTGAGATTGTTGGTCACAGGACACGACGAACTCACAACGAAAGGCCGGAGAAACCCTCGTGTGTTTTGAGGACACAAAGCGACCCAAGGATGACAGCTTTCTGCATCCATCTCGCAAGAGCCGTGGCATAGCTTTGGCACGCGGGTGTGGCTTTAAGGTTACGAACCAGTAATAGTTTCGCACCTCCGAGAGCACCTATCACAAGGACAATCACTTGTACCGAATATTTTGGGTACAGTCATTGCAGCTCTCTTTTAAGTTCTTGATACCTTTCCTCCTTTTCTTTCTCCTTGGCAGTGATGTTGTATTCGGAAGGAACCGAGAATTCGATCACGAAAGTAAAAATAACTGATCCATGGCTACAATTCAGTCACTGATTGAAATTAGTTATAATTTTGACTGATGCAAATTGATGGAGTATATTAATGTTTTATAAATTAAAAATATTCAATAACAGCAATTGTAATTCGGGTGCAACGCACGCGTGAATTTTCTTATTATTATTCAAATTCTGAAATTAAATATTTCATGGTGCCTCTAAAAACAGGATTAACATTTTTGGCCTTTTACGGGTTAAGTAATATTTTTCCAGGCTATGAAAATTCAAACTTACAAACGTAAAAAATTGTGAATGTAAGTATTAAAAACTGAAATAGAAAATCTAAGCATCTGAACTCTTTTACGTTTCAAGTATTTGAAATTAATATTTAAAAAATTGTATCAATAAACTTATCAAACTTTGAAAACTGTAAAATTGAAAATTTGAAAATATATGGGACATTATTTTTTAAACACAATGTATTTTTCGCTCTGTTAATACCAATGCGAACCCTTCTATCCGCGTTAGTTGCGATAGCAGCCTATCGATTAACAACAATATTTGAAAACAGAAATGCTACCTTTAAAAATAAAAATAACAAATAACTTGAGCTTCTTTACGCGAAAAGCGAGCGGAAACATACGAGATTCAATGTTGACATTGAAATAACCTGCCTGAAATAAAAATAGTACACATGTTTTTACGAATAAGAGGTATTCCACGTTTGAATTATTTGGTGGCCCTAAAAAGGGCCGATTTTTTTAAAATGACTTTTGAATTATTATCACTCGTGAAAAGTATATGAACCAGTTTCTTGTGATAACTTTTTGATGTCTGGAATGTACGATGAAGCTGCCAGTCTCAACTCTTCTGTGAGACTCTCACTTTTGAGCCTTGTTCTCAACTTGGATTTCGTGTAATTCATTGAAGAAAAAATGGATTCACAAAGAACTGTTGATCCGAACATTGACAGCATACAGTGGTAAACAAATATCACATCCGGAAATACTGGAAGCTCAAGGAGAAGCTTCCTCAACTTCTCGATATTTCAAAGGATTGGTTACAAATGCGTAGAGCGATTTGATTTCCGAAAACTCTTGAAATCTTTGATTGAAAGCTTGTTTTAAAGAGTTCAATATTTCAAGAAATTTATAGGAGCAACACTGAATGTTATATTCAGTGAGAACTTCCGTTAGTTTCTCGAAATCATCTGGGTCGATTTCTCCTTCTTTAATTTGGTAAATCCAAACATCGATTTTTAGTTTAAGCCGGTCGATGTGAGACATTAAAATCGAAATGCTGACGTTCTTCGTCTGTAATTTTTTGTTGATTTAGTATTAAACCACTGTAATTGGCCTCAAGTTCCTCCATGAGTTTTTTAAAAAGTCTGTTTTGAAGTGCATGTGGCACTATAGAATTGATAATTCGAGTTACCACATCAAAGACTTCTTCGACATGCATGGAGTTTTTTGTGCCTAACGCTTCTTGGTGCACAATGCAGTGAAAAGACAATAAAGTGGGGAAATCCTCATCACGTCTACAGCATCCAATGAATCCTGTCCTTTACCTAACATTGCAGAAGCACCATCAGTCGTTATCGACACAAGCTTTTGAAGTGGCATCTGCATCAAATTGATGTATTCCTTCAATTCGCCATAAATATCTTCTCCTCGTGTCTGCTCTTTGATAGATATAAGTGTGAGGAACTCTTCTTTGACCGTACAGTCAGGTAGTACTAATCGCACATTTACGTTTAATTGTGCGATTTTCGTTTGGTCCCTAGATTTATCTCATTGAAGCGAAAAACATACACATGATTCCAAATCTTGTGATGACTGCTCTTGGATATTTTCCCCCATTGCTTCAATTCTTCTTTGGACTGTATTGCCAGATAACGCGGTATTATTGATTGTTCTTAAAAATTGACCTCTGAACGCGTCCTTTGGAAACCACGAAAGAGCAGCTGCCCGAACTTGTTCCTTGAAATACTCTCCGTCAGAAAAAAGTTTCTTGTGTTTTGCAATTACGTAGCTTACTTCGAATGATGCTTCCGTTAATGCATGTGGGTCTGACGTCAAAATCTCTTTACCGCCCTCTCGTAACTGTCTCCAAATTTGTTTTAATTCTTTAATATGTTCAACACGCAAGGGATCACCTTTTGGATATAACTCGTCAATGTCTGAGTGATATCTTTCATAATGTCTTGGAACATTGCCCTTTTAAAAAAACTTAAATTCACTTCTACAAATCAAACACACGCACAATCCATCATGATTAATCACCATATAGTCACTTTCATAATCCTGTTGGTAATTATATGTTCTGGCTCGCTTGGGGGGTATTTCACAAAAAATACACACGATTTTCGGCCATTTCGTCCAAGAACGCCGTACAACCGTATTAATTGACTAAGAAAGACTGTGAACTGTTCTTTTACAAGCTGGTTTAGGAATTAATTTTACAGATTCAAGCTTTGAAAGCCTCGCTTGAATCTGTATATCTGATGCTATCTAAGAAGTCATCAGGCCATTAGGGAATGTGCCTCATAGATAATTTCACTTTTCTGTAAGCCTCTACTCGTGAATCTTTAGGCCATTAAGGAGTATGCCTCATCGACAATTTCACTTTTCCGTGAGCCTCGACTCGTAAATCTCATACAGATCAATGAGCTGTAATCTGCCATAATTTTGATAAGTCACCTGAACTCAGTTAACGGAAAGCGGCTCAAGGGACTAATCCGAAATGCAGTTAACGGTGTTCTATCAAATCACGGCTATAGAATTAGAAAATTCTACTCTTGTATATGTATCACTATTTCGTGTACTTTAGGAATATTTATTCTTTGAAAAGTAGCATTATTAAAAATTACCATTGTATTTTTCATGTAAAATTATTACCTCAGAAATCGAACATTTGCACCAATTTTGAATGGTTACAATTTTAAAGTTCTGAATTTTCATGTCCATTTTTCTACATTTTCTATTTCTCCCTTTCACAAGTTTTCAATTTCCATTAAAATTGAAATGGGTGAATTTTGAAAAGTACGATGGAAACTTTGCAAATTGTTCATTTTTCAATCAACTAAATTGACATACTATATAGTGGACATCTTGAAGGGCCTGAGTGTTAAAACAGTTTTAACAGCACAATTGTTGGCGACTAAACGTTTTTAAATTTTTAAATGGAGTTTGGATTCGTTTGAGTTTTAACGTTCTGGAGTAGAAATGTTTAACTTTTAATACTTCGCAATTAAAATTATTTTGCATTAAAATTTTTTTCAGAATATATCAATTTTAAAGGTTTGTAATAATTTTTTGTTACATTTTGAACGGTGAAAATGACGGATAATTAATTTTTTCATTTTAGACAAATTTGTCGCATCAATTACAATTCTTTTAATTGCCATACTAATTAAATATTCTACAATTTCAGTAGTTTTGACTTTGAAACATTCAATTTAGTTTACAATTAAAAATTCTAAAACTTGAATCGCATCGAATTGAAAATTATTTTTATTTAAAAGTTAAAAATTTTGAATAATTTAATTTTCAACGCTTTAATTAGCACTAGTGCAGTTCCAATTGCTTTGAAGTTTTAGTGATCCAATTTTTAAAATTATAATTTACAAATATTTAATATTTTGAAATTTTCGCAATTTTAATCTTACATAATTCTACTCAGAGATTCTTCAATTTTAAAAAACTCTTAAATTTTGAACGCTTTCAATTTATTTGTAATTAATTTTTTTAAATAAATTTTATCAGTAAAGAAATACAAATTTATACAAAATATTTATTATTATTGTTGCAAAAATGTATTAGTGAACAACGATCTGCAATTACTTAGTTTAAATACTTCAAATAGAATACTTTTTTATTTCAAGTCCTGGTAATTTATACCAGAAAAAAGGGTCCTCCAGGTTCAAATTTCAGAACTGAGCCCTTCCATCTGGGATTTTTTTTTCCGAGGAGTCATAAATTTTCTCTAATTTTTCCTTCGCAGTGACCCAGGATCGCCGTGCGATCCTGGATCACGCTGCACCTGTGGATTGTGGAGACCCCTGCCCTAGGGAGTAAAAAGTAGAGCTTTAGCCACGCTTCATAGGCGTAGAAAAGGGCTGAAATCATGCATGTGGTATAAAAAATATTATTTTGTGAAGTAAAAGTTCAAAAATCTCGATGATGAAAAAATGGGGAAAAAATCATTCTAAAAAATAAAAAATATGGGGCCATATAACCACTACGTCCACGCCGTTGGCCCTTGGGCCGGTTAAAAGTGGTTTACAAAATTTTTTTATCCATCTGCATGAAACTTTTTCCATCTTGGAGATCGGTGTGCCCGTTCTTGCATCCAACTGCTTATTTCCTTGCCTACCTTTTCCACAAAACCAAAGATCTAGATTCCAACCTAGAGATCAGCCATAGTATCAACCTTAATTCTCAACTAAATAAGAACCTAAATTAAAACTTAGATTTATGCCTAAAAACTCTAACGACGACGAGGTACCAGAAACTCGATTCCATATTATGACTCAATTTTGACAATTAAATGTTTAAAATGTTAATAGATACAGGCACTCAAAACTCGTATGTAGAAAAAGAGCTTGTAGATAAAATCGAAATATGACATTTTTAAAACAACATCACGAAAATTATTAGTAGCAAATGGAGATAACAAAAAATGTTGATATAAAAATTAAATTTTTTTTTCGTACTTGATATAACAAAATGACGAACAATAAAACGAATAAACAATTTAATTCGATTTACTTTGTCACGTGAAGTTTAGAAAAACTCTCCCACCCACAGGCGTGACAAATCGTGACGGTCCTTCAACCCCCCCCCCCCCCCAACCACCAGCGTCACGAAATTTATGGACGGCCCCTGTAGTAAATCTAGAAATAATTTGAAAGAAGATAAAATTAGAAAAAGATTTATAACAAAAGTTGATTATAACAGAAAATTTTTAGATTCATTAAGGGTATTCTAATTTTAGGACGTGCAGATTCCCTGGTATGTTAAGATTTTCGCCGAGGTATGGATACGTATTGATACATATCAAATTGAAATTACATATTTTCGATAGACCGAGAAAATACGCAACGTACCAATATTTATAATATGTTTTGTCGAGCCCGACGCGATTTAAAGGATTTGATGCCGAAACAAGACGTAGTTCAAAAATAAAAATTCGACATCAAAGTGACAGCTGCATGGCCATGGTACTGAGCATGTCGATTTCGCGAACACAAACCACCACGCATTGCTACTTGCAATCACTTATAAGGGGAAGGTCAGTGGTGGTGTTTTTTGTTTTGATTCATAATTTTTGTAAAGAATGGTCGTGGCTCCAAAGTAAAGTTGTGAAATTCCTGGAACCCAATATTTTGCCAGGTTTGAGAAAAACGGCTTTAAAAAAAAATTTTGCTGGGGTTATGGACTTGAAAAAGCCGTTGAGCGCCCGGTTTGTGCGCGGAGACTGCGGGCTCGATTCTCGCCGCCTGTAATTAATTTCTATTCTTTGCTTTGTAATTATTTAAATGTTTATATATTCCGTTCCCTCGTAAAATTTTTGTCAATTGCGCGATAATAAACACTTAATATGCTTTTTCCCAATGAAAAACTCACATTTTCGGATCTTTTCCGCATAAAAGGGTAATTTTTATAGATTTTATAAATTTAATAATTTATTAATTTATTTAAAATGAGAATAAAGGCGAAATCTCTTGTTGTTATTTTTATTTCAAATAAAATATCATGAATTACAATAGGAAAAATATTGTAAAAAAAAATTAAAAATAGAATTCACAGTCAGTCATTAAATGTTCATTATCGCGTGATTGACGAAAATTTTACGAGGGAATCGAATATATAAACATTTAAATAATTATAAAGAAAAAAATGCAGGCGGCAAGAACCGAGCCCGCAGCCTCTGCGCGAAACCGAGCGCTCAACCACTTAGCTACTCGGCGACTTGGGAGACGGCTTTTTTAAGTCCATGAGCCCAGCGACAATTTTTTTTTAATCATTTTTCTCAAAACTGGCCAAATATTGGGTTCTAGTAATTTCACAATTTTACTTTGGGGCCATGACCTTTCTTCACAAAAAGTACGAATCAAAACAAAAAACACAACCTCCGACATTCCCCTTGTTAAAGAGATTCAACGCTAAAAGTTTCAAAACTTGAAATATAATATTTGATCGATATTCCAGATTATTTTAATGACTTCTTTGGAGTTGTCATTCTCGTGGACATATTTGAAAGTTATATCAAAGTTAATTCATTGGTAGATGGAATTGTTCAAACAGGAAATAAAATAATGGAAATATTTTTTACTACAACTCATGACTTTGGCACTTATTACCAGAGGATATATTTGAACTGCACCATTCTATCCGGCTTCTCCTTGAGGATGGTCTAAGTGAGAGAAAAGAGTTATTTTCTAATTATAGAATGCACTAGTTAATCACATTATTTTAACCATTTTTCAAATGAGAAGCTGAACTATTATTATGTAATTTATTTGTATACATTGTTATTTTCGTCTGATATTCTGCGCTGCTGCGCTAATACTGTAGTGAGAGTACCTACATTGAGCGGCATGTGAGATTTGCTGCTAAATAGAACAAAATGCTAGAAAAAATATCGCAAAATTGGTTGCCAATTATTAAATTGTATTAAACAAATAAAAATAGATAACCATACATAAAATCTGTAGTCAGTAATTTAGAAATGGCAAATATATGAGTCATAATTTCCCATAATTATAAAATCAATTTTTTCTTTCAATTGTAACACCATACCAGGAGAAACTGACAAGGAAAGTTCCCGAAGTGTACCTCACCGATTTTCTTCATTCTGTAACATGTTGTAGTCCGTAAAAAATAGTAAAGACGTATTTTTTGTTACGTGCTAATTCTTGTATTTAAGGGGTGAAAACCACTCTTAAAGTTTACCCCCAAAAACAGTTTTTCTTTGGTATCTCAAAAACGAATCGAAATTTTTTAACCAAAAAAACGTCAGATTATTTCTGACAATAAGACGCTCTTTGGGACATATTTTTTATGCCGAGGGGTTGCAACCCTTATTTTTTACAAGGATGAATGTAATTTTGTTTACATTTTTTTTATACGGAAACTTGTAAATCATCTTAATTTCACTGCATATTGTACTGTTATTAAAAAATTAAATTTGACATGTTTCGGAGTTTTTGAAAGAATGCACTGCAAACAGTGTATTACCCCAACAGTTAATTTATTGCTTCCCGAGGTGCACATCACCGATTTACTTTATTTTTTAATATGTTGTAGTACATAAAAAAATAGCATACAAGCATTTTGTACGTGCTAATTCGCTGATTCAAGGGGAGAAAACCACCCTTAAAGGTAACACCGAAACAAAGTTTTCTTTAATGTCTTAGAAACGAATAGCAATTTCTCAACCATACTAACATCTGATTATTTCTTACAAAAAGACGCTCATTGCGACATATTTTTTATAGCGAGGGATTGCACCCCCTTTCTTTACCCGAGTGAATGTGATTTTTGTGACATTTTTTGTATACAGAAAGTTTCAAATCAGCTAAATTCCACTGTATATTGTACTGTTATTCAGAAAAGTAAAAATTAAAGTTGACGTGTTTCGCAGTTTTTAAAAAAACTCCATTGCAAGGGGTGATTTATCCCTACAGTTAATTTATTGCGTTTGGGAAATTAATCACAACATACGTTTTTAATTTTAATCTTGAAGCGCGTATATCGACATATATTTTGCATTAACAATGAAATAACATAAGAACCCTTACTTTTAGGAGGGCTGACTACTAGGGTGGGTCGAAAATAACCAATTTCAGAAATCTCTAACAATACCATGGCTAAAAGTAGTGCATTGGGACCCCCATGAAATGTATTGAATGTGGAATAGATCGATTTAAATGTAGGTAACGCGTGCAAGCAAAATAGGGTTTGAAAAATTATTGTATGAAGAGTTTTAAAGTTCTTTCAATTTCAATTTTTTTTTACATTTTTGGGGTTGCCTAGAATCTTCTTAATTTTTGCCAGATTTTAAGATACTATTCTGCAAGAGATAATCATGTTTCAATACACCCTCATTTTTCGCGCCCATAAAAATATTTTTAAACAAATTTGTTGGCCTTTTTAAGGACTTTTTTGGGATCAAAGTGAATTCACAAAAAATTCAAGATATATAGGGGATCAAAACTAGAAACACTGCAAATTTTTAAAATATTGAAATCTATGGATAATGGAATTATCTACTTGAATTTTTTTTTAGTTCATTTTTATCCCAAGGGAGTCCTGAAATGCCAAAAAAAAATTATTTTGATGTTTTTATGGGCGCTAAAAATAAAAGTTAAAAAAAAGCGAATATTAAACCATGAATATCTCTTGCAGAATAGTATCTTAAACTCTGGAAAAATTTGAGAAGACTCTAGGCAACCTCAAAAATGTAAAAAAAATTAAAATAAAAACTTTAAAACTCTGCATAAAATAATTTTTTTAAACCTATTTTGCTCGCGCGCGTTTCCTAGATTTGAATCGATCGATTCCACATTCAGTACACTTAATAGGGGTCCCAGTGCACTACTTTTAGGCATGGTATTGTTTGCGATTTCTGAAATTGGTTATTTTCGACCCACCCTACTGACTACCTCTATGAAAATGTATCATTATCAATTTGTGAATAGAAACCGTTTTTTTTCTTCACATTTACTTGTGTACTGATATTTCACCAATAAAATATGTCAATTTTTTCAATGACACAATTAGCAAGTCCATTTCCATTTTTGTTTGAATACAACAAAATATTATTTATTGGACAAAGTTTCCAAAAAATGTTTTTTTTTTCAAAGTTTGAAAATATCTTACTTTTAATTTTATGTTCTTTATTAATTTTCATAAAATTTTGAAATTATATATATTATTATTCCGAAACTGTGTCTTCAATCGCAAGATATGAAAATAATTTTTTTTTCTTATTCATACAATTATGGTTTCAAACTTCAAGATTAGACTGAAATTTAGAAAATCTAGTTTCAAAGAGATTTTAAAATTACCCATTTTTATTGGTGAATTTTAAGGGTGCTTGTGACTCCTTAAATGGATGAATTCAAACACAGTTGGTAAATGCAGAAAATTTTTTTCAGTAAATTCATTACATTGCAATATAAAAGACATGTCCCGAGAAGCGTCTTTTTGTAAGGAATAAGTAAACGTTTGTTTAATTGAAAATTTTCGATTTGTTTTTGAGAAATTAAAGAACAACTGTTTTTGGTGGTTAGGTGTAAGGGCGGTTTTCACCCCTTAAATGGCCGAATTTGAGCATAGCCGTTAAAATGCAGAATTTTTTTCAGTATGATATAAAATTTGGAAACTTTGTTCAATAAATAATATTTCATTAAATTCAAACAAAAACGGAAATTTTAGGAGTGAGACCTGAAAAAATGGGGTGGTTTCAAATACTGTGAACTATTTGATTCGGTCATAGTAAAAAATTGACATATTATATTGGTGAAATATCAGTCTACAAGTAAATCTAAAAAAAACTGCTTTTATTTACTATCTAATAATAATAACATTCATCGGGATAGTCAAACCAACTAAAAAAAGTGTCAAAAAATAACATTCACCCTTGTAAAAAATAAGGGTTGCAACCCCTCAACATAAAAAATATGTCCCGATGAGCGTCTTATTGTAAAAAATAATCTGACGTTTGTTTGGTTGAAAAGTTCTGATTCATTTTGAGATATTAAAGAACAACTGTTTTTGAGCGTAACTTTAAGGGTTGTTTTCACCCCTTAAATAAAAAAATAGCACGTAAAAAAATACACGTCTGTTATTTTTTTATGTGCTACAACATATTACAAAATGAAGAAAATCACAACACAATTCCACCTACCCATGAAATGATTTTTTTTTTATACCTTCCAATTCTGTCCATGACAAATCCAAAGAAATCATTACATAAATCTATAATATCCGTAATTATATATATATATAATAATTAATTATAAGTAATTATAAGTAATTAGTAAGTAATAAGTAATAAGTAATAAGTAATAAGTAATTAGTAATTAAGTAATTATAAGTAATTATATATATATCCGTGCTTTCCTATTATTTTTTTTCCTTCAATTTATGAGCTTATTTTATACCATGGATACATATATTGCAAAATTCGGGCAAACATTTTCGGTATCATCGGTACTATAAGGTACGGAATCAAGCTTCACATTATTGTCTTGTTGTAATTATTATCAGTTACAAGAATTTAAAGATTTGTAAAACCAAATTTGTCATCTGTCAGAAAAAAAAATCCAAATCATTTTTTATTTCTTCCAAATAATTTTCAAAAAGACTTTCTTATCCTTTGTCGCTTTTTAATTCAATATTCATCATTCAATATTTTATTTTAAACACTTCAATATTATTAGATCGATTTATTAAAAAGAAAAAAAAAAAAAATGCTTTATAAAACAAAACGGTTTCATCCTCTGTTTCCGATATTTTTTCCACTTTTATACAACATGTACCGAGCAAAATCTTATATAGGTAATTTTCTTATCTTTTTTTTTATTAGGTGAAATCCTAGCCAACAGCCAAAGGCCAATTTGGGGCTCTATACAATATATAGAATTTTACTTAATAATATCTAACTTGACAAATGTCTTAATTTTAGTTTCAACAACTTTTACAACAAACTTTTTCATTTGAAGTCGGTATTTTTTAAATCACCAACAATTTCAATAATTTCTAACTTACTTCATTATTCATCCACCAACACATTGTTAAAACTTTTAAATTAAACACTTTAGTTTTTCATGACACCATAGAATTGTATTGTTGAAAAAAAAAAAAATCTTAAAGGATATTATACATATTTTCACAAAAATCTCGAAAATAACGCGAGGTAGAAAAAAGTGTAAAGCCACGTTTTTCTACAACTTTTTTAGAGAAACAATTTTGTTCACACATGGCTATTAGGGCTCTGGAGCAACTGCTAAAATCTGAGTAATCATATTTCAATTTGGCACAGTTTATTTTCTCGGCAAAATGTACCATATGAGCCATGAGTACCAAGGAAATTGCAAAATTTGTTATTTCATGCCCGCTCTAGATTACTTCACTAATTATTTACGTAAAAAAGTAGTCTTACGGTTCTACGAACGAAACTTTAAACACAAGTTTTCTTACCTTATGTAACATAATCGCAAAGAAAACGACAACTTCGATATCTGCTTGTGATGTAGTCGCAGCAGCACCTAAAGCTACTCCATCAGCTGCTGCATGCACAACCAATCCTAGTGTAGCAGTAAAACTACGTTCTTTTCCTCCAGTTTTATGAGCTGAACACTGATCCACCAAAAGCATGAATACAAATCCCAGTATCAAACTCACACCAATTAAACTATGCAGGTCTGCTGAAAATAATGAAACAAGTCAGTGTGGAGTTCATTAATACCCATTTGAAGCAGTTCAGAATATTTGCATTTATAAAATTATTATAATATTAATTTAGAGCAGGAGAAAGCTATGACTACTACGTTACTATCAATGACTTCACGCAAATTTTAGTATCGGAAGGATGAAAGGAAAGATAAATAATGCGAGGGTATTTCTCGGTCTTGAAAAGAAAAAATACTTCTCGTGCAATTTATTTTTACTCTAAATTCACAATATTCAAAATCTAACGTTACTTTTTAACCTCAAAATTAGAAACTTACTCTTACAGTTAAATCAATACTAATTTTCTACAATCAAACATGAATCAATTATAACTTAACCTCTTACCTACGAAGGAGGGGTTTGTCTGATTAATAACTACAAGATCTAGTTATTTTCATCTATGAACAATAAGAAATTGTACATTTATTTAAAGATAAAAAGGGATCCAAATGAAGAAAATAACTATTAAGAATATACAATACATTACATTAGTGACGCCCACAATCTTACAATGTTATCAAAGCCTAAGCCCAATTATAATGATTTTATGCAGTTCTGACCACGTGTTACATTTTTAGGTTAGGATCTAAGAACAGTAACTCTATCTTATTTTAGCTCACAAAAAATGATTAAAATTATTTAAACAGAAAATTGGAAATTTTGCTACCCGATAGCATACATTGTTACCTAATAATGATGACTCGATGGTTAGAAGTGTAAAAAATAATCCCCATAAAGAATATCTACATGCGTTTTGAAACCGCCGAAAAGATACCGCATCCCGCTAAGGAAACTGGAAGAAAACAATTAGATTCTTTCAAATTTCGGCGAGTTGAAAAGTATCACGAAAATTAGCGCACCGAAACATCATTATACATAGAAAAATATGATATGACCGAATTGTAACGATAAGGGGCTCTCTGAATAATGGTCAGGCGTCCTGGCGTGATTATCTATTCTCGCCACGGCGCTTGCCGAAACAAAATATTACCATACTTTGAATATTAATTTTCGTTGAATAGTCCCAAATTGTACTTTAAAAATTGAACAGTATAATTAAACATTCTATTCGAAGCAAAGCCGAGCCGAGTCCGTATCCAGAATGAGAGTGATGATTGTTACATGTAAGCGACGGACGTGAACACCAGTCTTCCCTCGGAGTTACGAGCCGCCAATTATAAAAAAATTCCTTTAGATTATGTACAGAGGTTCAACCAATCACGACCGCGGTACACGACTATGCAAATATAATAGTTCATGGCCGTACGTCACTAACACTTGGCGGCAAAAATGTAAAAGAGTAATAGCCAACTCTCAAAGTTCATTGATAATAACGAGTCCGACTTATGATAGATTCCTCAACTCAAAATGTTTATAAAGTCTGTTGGGAGTTTATGTAGAACACTAAAAAAACAAAAGTGTTCAGTGACGGTCCTGAAATCTACAGGGGCTACCGGTGATGGACTTTCAGAAGTGTCGTGAAGTCAGCCCTCTGTCAGATTGTTGATTGTTGCATTTAGGTCTCATGCCCTCTACGCTGATTGGCGGAGTTCTAGTTCCAACGAAATGTTAGGAACACTGGTGTTCCCCTATTGAGAAACAGAGATGCATCTTATCTGCGCCGTCCCTGGGAAACTTGGAGTTCCTTTTCTTGAGTCAATTTCAAAATTATTTTTAAATTAATCTCTTTTAACTTTTCTTTGAACTGAATAATGCACTTTCACAATGTAGAAGTCTGACGTTTTCTTTTCCTGACAAAGTTTGTTGGGATGCTCTTCCCTACTTATGTTTTAATTAATTCAAAATTTATTATTGATAACTTTTAATTGTTAAATGTTGATTCTTGTTTGTTTTTGATTTATGCCTCACCCTTGCTCAGGCACCGCCCCACGTTCTAACCCTTCCCTCGTGAAAAGAAAGACCAACTTAAGACTACAGTATAGGCAGGTATAGGCCTGTCTTAAAGTGATCTTAAACTTTCTGTATTAGAGGATTTAACTTTGGTCGATAATGTAGATTTCCATTATTCACAGTATGTGTAATTGGATTTCTCAACGGATCGATAATTACAATCTCCGATGATAATACAGATTCATATTTAAAAATATTTTACTTCATTTGTTTAGAAATCGCACAATTACACAGTCAATCCAATTTTATAGCGTAACCGTTAATAACACGTCTACAACGGTTAAAACCTTTTTTGTGCACTATAAAATCTTGAACATTTTTTTAAATAACCATTTTCGACCTCAAATTAGCCGTTCTCGAGTTATTTTCAAAAACATGTTATTGTTTAACACTTTCCATTATGGCGGCCGTTGCCGTAAACATATGGTTGGGGACTTTTTACAGTATCTTTATAAAGCCATCCCCAGCGTATCTACGAAGACATTCTACCTATCTACATTTTTTTTGTTTGAGGTAAATTTGTCCCCCCTTGACTGGACTAGTAGACCGTTGCACTTTTCCATCAAATATATTATGCCAAATCTTCAATAATCTTTGAACTGACAGTTCTCATCAATGCATTCAATTGGAATTTATTTGCACTTCTGACAGTACTGACTATACAATGTTATTTACTTAGCAATAAACTGTAAACACCGCACACGCCGCACATGCTTTTAGTCGAATTCGAGGTTAAGTTTGCGATGAGCGTATTTTCCCCAGGAAAATAAATTTTTTTATTTTGGCCATTGCGCACACTCGGGATGCGCAATGGGATGAAAAAATGATGTAGTTAACCTACCCTCTTTCAGAGGTACGCAAACAAAACTTTGCATGTGAATACGATGAATATTTAAAATGAAATACCTGCAAAAAATTGATTTATTATTTAGTAATTATAGGGCACACATGAATACAATCACCCAGTAGTTGTGGGCAAACCCCATTATGAAATTGGAAAAATACTAGTGTGATGGATGTGATGCACGTTTAATGTACCTTCCCGGTAAGATGGTTTGTATTGAAATGAATGAAAATCATTTCTAATATGGCAAAAAAACGACACTTGATTGGTTTCAAAGTGTTACGAATTTGTCTGTAGGTGGAATTGTTCCGGGTTGTCTTGAGTGAACTTCGAGTTAAAAGATTTGTTCTCGATCAAAGTGTTGACAATTATACTTGACGATAGGAATCGAATTGACTTCACCATTCGTCCTCATATTACGGCATATACTAAGATTATATTGCCTCCAGACTGTACCCTCTTTTACAGAATTAAAACGTATTCATTCATTGATAGAAATCATCATAGAATTAAACAAGATTAAAGTGAGACGCAAATATTTGATCTTTATATGAATTAAAATGTTAGCGGCAGAAAACGACATTCATTAAAAATGATTGCGGCAAAACCAAAAGAATTTTTTAACCTGAAATATTATTAATATAATTAGTTATTTCCTCTTAAGAAGCGGTATGAAACGAAAAAAATGACAGACCTGTCATTTTTTCGGCAAATTTTGTCAATATTCTTTCAAAGTGAAAATCATATATCATAATTATTATACATTGTGTGTCATCTCATGTATCATGTCATGTCATGGGTCCTATTATGTCATGTCATCTCATGTCTCAAGTGTCATATCATGTCATATCACGTGATGTAATGTGTCATGTCGTATTATGTGCCATGTCATGTGTCATGTCGTGTGTCATTTCATGTCTCCTCATATGTCATGTCATGTGTTATGTCATGTCATGTCATTTGTCATGTCATTTCGTGTTATAACACGATATATATCTTATTATGTGACATATCATGTATCATTTTGTCGCATGTCATGTCATGTGTCACGTCACACGTCATGTTATGTGTCACGCCATGTGTTATGTCATTTCACGTCATCTCACGGGGAACATGTTATGTCATGTCATTACATCTCATGTGTCAAGTGTCATGTATCCTGTCACGTCATTTTATGGCATGTGTCATGTCATATAATGTGACGTAATGTGTCATGAGTCATGTCGTGTGTTATGTTATGTCATGTAATGTCATGTGTCTTGTCATGCCACGTGTCATGTCAGGTGTCATGCCATGTGTCATGTCTTGGGTCATGTCATGTCACGTCATGTGTCATGCCATGTATCATGTCATGTCATGTGTCATGTCATGTGTCATGTCATGTGTCATGTCATGTTGGGTACCATGTCATGTAATTTCGTGTTATATCATATTAAGTGCCATGTCATGTGCTATTATGTGTCATGTCATGTCATGTCATTTAATTTCATCTCATGTGTCATCTCATGTTATATGTCATGTCATGTCATATCATGTGATGTAATGTGTAATGTGTCATGCCATTCCATGTCATGTTATGTGTGACATGACATGAACATGAAATGGCATGACACACTAACCGACATATAAAATGACATTACATGGCACATGCGACATATAATTACGTGACACATGACATTACATGAAATGACCTGACACATTACATCACATGATATGATATGACATGACACACGAGATGTAATGAAATGACATGTGACACATGACATGGCACATAATACTACATAACATGAAATGACGTGTTATATCGTATTACGTGCCATGTCATGTGCTATTATGGGTCATGTCATGCCATGTCATCTCATTTTTTATGTCATGTCGTGTGTCATGTCGTGTTATGTGTCATGTCATGTGATATGTCATGTCATGTGTCATGTCATATCATGTGATGTAATGTGTCATGTCATTTCATGTCATGTGTCATACCCAGGAAATGTCATGCCATGTATGAGATGACATGAACATGATATGGCATGACACATGACCTGGCGCATGAGATTACATGACATGACTCATGAGACAACATGACATGACATGACACATCACATAAAACGACAAGACACATGTCACTACATAACGTGACACAAGACATGACACGCCATGACGCATGGCACGACATGAAATGACACATGACACGCCATGACACATAGCACGACATGAAATGACACATAGCACGACATGAATTGACACATGACAAGGCATGAAATGAGACACGACATGGCACGTAATACGGCATGATAAATTACATCACATGGTATGACATGACATGACACATGACATGACATGATGCATGACATGACACAAAATGACACATGAAATGGCACATAATACAACATGACACATTACATCACATGATATGATTTGACATGGCATGACATGACACTCGAAACATGAGATGACATCACATGACATATCATATGAAATGACACATGCCATGGCACATAAAAAATATCACATCACATTACATGATATGATATGACACACGACATGAAACATTAGATGTAGCGACATGACACACCATGTGACACGTGAAGCCACATAAAATGACATGATACATGTCCTGACAAATAAAATGGCATGACGTGACACATGACATGATACATGACACTACACATGACATGATGAATGACATGTAATGACATAACACATAATTTGACACTTGAGGCGACATAAAATGACATAACGCATGACCTGACACTGTAACAGAATTGTTACTAAAACGCGGGACTCGGCACGGCCCTGCACGAAAGGGTTGCCGGGCCGCACACGAGACGGAACGGAATTCCCCCAGGAGACCCGAGGTTCCGAGCAGCAGTACAGCAGTTACTTAGTCTCTTCGCGTTCACCCGGCTGTAAGTTTCTTCGTCTAGTCTTGACCGTTCGCTAGTTCGCCTAAGTTTTTACGTGCCTCTCGCAAGTGCCACGGAAGTGTCGCGGCATCTCACCCTGGCTTCGCCTCCCAGAGAAGATCTCCACGTTCCTACAACCGTTCTAGTAAGGATCAACCACCTTCAGCGGGCTACCCGCCTTCTCCTAGAACCGTCTGCCAGTTTACCGCCAACAACTTTCGACACCGACGCTTAGTGTAAGTTGCAATATATGCTCTTATTGTCTTTTAACCAAAGAACTTCTCTTTTATTGTGTTATCCTTTCTCGGCTCTCTAGATCCTAATTTCCCTCCTTGGTCTTACTCACGTAATGCCTGGCGCCCAACCTAAAAGTCCCACACTCTTCCCTATGATAAAATTCCAAAAACCTGCCGAGAAAAAAGGACACAATGCTTAAATTCAGACTTCACTTTTGACTCTTACTATCAAACTTTTTTTATCATTTTTTGCATGCTATTGATTCCACATGCCTTGACATTTTAGGAATGATTTCTAAATTTACAATGATTTATATGTGCCAATGACCTGATATATTTGTGAAATGATTTTGAAGTGCCTATTATATGATATTTGAGGTACTATGAATTTAAAATTGTGCCATGTACTAGTATATGTGAATATTGCAGTAGGTATTAGCATATCCCAATTAAGGGGTTTAGAGGAATTACGCAAGGGAAACCATGAACGGAGATTAAAATAGCAATTTTTCTTGGTGGTCATAACATTCAAAATAGATTCTAGTTTAAAAAGAATGAAACTAGAGCGGATCAAAAAATTAAAAAAAAATAAACGAAAAATTTGAAGAAATTATAATTTTTTTGGGGAAAGCAGAAACTTAGCTTTCGAAAAATAAAAATCACGGAAATTATTAAAGGATAAAGGAAACCTGAAAAATGGAGGGGCATTCATTTTTCTTTTCGTTGAATATTACAATCGCCTAATTTGGCGAAACTTTCAAGTGCGGTAACGTGTCCCCACGCGCAATACGCACCCTCGCAAGTCAAACGTAAGGTCACACGATGTATCTCCTAAACAAAGGGTCCTACCATGAAAATAAAAATATTTTCGAAATCTCTAACCATTAAATGACTAATTAAAGTTTTAATTAAAATTTCTCGAACGAAATTGGGATTTAAAATTAGAAACCCACATCGAACGAATATATAGGATGTCCTTTCCGTACAAATACAAACTTAATTTTAAAATAAATAAAATTGAGATCGGGGAAAATTAAAATTACACTGCTGAAACCTACAGTAATGGAAAGCGATCATGAAAACCTAGATTTGGAAGGTGCCGCTGCACTTCCAACCAAAAACATAAACTTACACAACGTCACAACAAGACCTACGATTGGAAATGAGGTCCTAACGGCAACCCAAAAAACGACATCATTCCAAAAGTAATCAATAGGTCGATAGGTCGCGGTAGAGGAATACATATTATTGGGATCATGAAAACTGGTGCATACTAGGCGCGTCTGTAGAAAGGAATAACATAAGAAAGGGAACAAACGAAACCGTTAACTTAGAAAATAGAAATGGGTCAGAAAATCGTACCCGAACCAACTACGAAAATTTTGATTGCGATTCCTTTTTGGAAAACAATACATAGTTCATTCTAGAAATAGACGAACTTTTAGAAAGCGTAGAGTTCAATGAATTTATGAAACAACAAAGGCAAAGATTTTTTAGAGAAAGAAAAGAAAGGGCAAATAATTTAAAACTTGGATTAAACCCGTCAGCTTATAGTTCTTTCGAAAACGATAAAGAAAAGATAGAACCTAGTTACAGGAAAAATAAAAGTGCATCTCGTAACAGGCATTCAGTACAATTTAATTTAAAGGAAAATTTACCAGAACCCCGTTAACTTTCCCACAACAATATTTAAAACCGTAGTAGAACCAGAATCAATAATTTAAGGTAGGATTCTACTTTCGAACACGCGAAAAAATGCGGATATCAAAACCAAAATTATTAGGTTAGAAAACAATACAAAAATCGATTTCCATTTTCACCATTTGGATCTCCATTCCATCCTTTACCGAACCAATATCAACAAAATTTCAGACCTAACACCAGATCTAGATTCCCATCTGGTTTCCAATCAAATTTTCAACCTAGATTCCACAATAATAGACCAAGATACCCATTCAACCATTCTAACCAAATGCTAACAATGTTTAATCAAATGTCATTAGGGCAAAATGAAGGTCAAAGTAACCCAATGATCAAATTCCCCATAGAAAATGCGGAAAACAATTCAGAAAATAATAACAAACAAAATTCCCAAAAATCTAATTACGGAAATAAAAATCAAAAATCGGGTAAAAACAATAACAAAGACTCACAAGACAGGTAAAGTCCTAATTCAGACAAAAACCAGGACTCAAATGTAAAAACTAACGAAAACACAAATAATTCAAATTGTTATCGTTGTGGTTGAATGGGTCATTTTAAAAGAGAATGCTATATTGCGCGTATAACCAGGGAAACTGGAGGGGCGGTTATGATTGCAAAAAATAATGCAACCTAATACCGAAACGCCTGAATACTTAAATTCGGATGAGGATGAAACAACGGAGACATGTTTTCATTTAATGACAACATTCGAAAATAAAATATTTCGAATTCTGGTTGATACAAGTGCCACACATTTTAACGTGGCCAAGGAATTATTGGAAAAAATCGAAAATTCCAACTTTTCAATTTTAAAACCAGTTTCGCGCAAATTAGCGGTCGCGAACGGAGAAACCGACAACATAATTGGGCAAGCAGTAATCCCGATCTTGATAGGAAAGAAAGTTAAACACGTTATGTTCAGGTTAGTCCCAAAATTAAAATCCGTAGGCATTTTAGGTACGGATATGCTGAAAGCCCCACGGATGATCCTAGATTACGACTCAGAAACTTGGTGGCTATCATGGAGTCCACCCATCAGCTACCCTATGGAAGCAAACCCACAGTTGCTACCCCTCCCAAAAACGGAAAATAAAACTGCAAATAAACCTGAAATAACAACAACAAAAATTATAAAGATAGGAAACCGAAACTCGGAGGTAGTATTAACCTCAAAAGTACAAGGGAGTTTAACAAGACTAGTCCAACAATAAAAGATAGCGAAATCCCCCTAGTACCTATCAATCCTAACCAATCACAAAAAATAGAAAACGTCCGAATCCCTGTGACAAATCCTACGAAAGATATCCCAAGATTAATAAGTATCCCCACGAGCAACAAATTCCAGCGGCTAGAGGGCATCCCCAACCCCGGCACTAGTGACGAGACAAGCACCCAAGGCTCATATAGAATAAGTAAATCTAAGATTAGAAGTAATAAGAAAAATAATTGGGGAAAAATTTTTTATAACAAAAAATATGAGGAAAAATATAAGGATAGCGACAGTAACCTTTGGAATAATAAAAAAGTTACTGATCAATATAAAATAGGAAAGGAATCTCAAAAAGCAAATGAGATAAGGGAAACCGAAAATAAAAATCAATGGATTAATTTGAAAAACAAAGCAATAAGATTGCACAATATTTCTGATAGGTTAGGAAAAATGGACGAACAAAATGATTGTTCGCCAGAAATTTGCGAAGGTATTGTTGAGCTTAACGAAAGCCAACAAACTCAATTAGAAAAGCTCCTAGAAAATAAAATTAATATACACTAGGGAAAAGAACATAGGGCGACTCATTTAACGAAACATAAAATCGACGTCCAAGGCCACGATCCCATTAAACAGCGATATTACCACGTGAGCCCAAAAATAAAAGAAGTAATTTATCAAACAGTCGATAAATTATTAGAACAGGACATAATAGAACCCTCCTCCTCTGATTGGTCTAACCCTATAGTTATGATAAAAAAAACCAGGGAAAGACTATAGATTCTGTTTAGATTTCAGAAAAGTTAATAATGTTACTAAAAAAGACCTCTACCCAATCCCATTCATGACGGAAATACTGGACACTCTAAGATCAGCAAAATTCATCTCAAAAACTGATTTAAAGTTAGCTTACTTATAAATACCTTTAGAAGAAAACACAAAACCAATAACAGAATTCACAGTCCCTGGAAAAGGCAGGTATCAATTTAAAAGAATGCCATTTGGTTTAACCAACGCTCCAGCCACTTTCCAGAGACTTATGGACAAAATTATTACTCCATACCTGAAACCAAACGTTTTTTGTTATTTAGATGACATAGTAATTGTGACTCCGAATTTTGAAGACCATTTAAAATATTTGAATATTGTATTAGATAAAATAAATGATGCAAACTTAACGATAAGCCCGGACAAATGCGAGTTCGGCTGCTCAGAAATTAAATATTTAGGTTTTAAAGTTACCGACAAAGGACTCCAAATAGACGACGAGAAAATTCAGCCAATCCTAGAATTCCCTAAACCAAAAAATATTAAACAATTACAGCGCGTAATAGGGATGGCAAGTTGGTACAGAAAATTTATCTCACACTTTGTCGAAATAATAGAACCAATAAGCCGATTACTTAACAAAGATAAACAATGGGACTGGGGATTAGAACAGGACGAGGCTTCCAAAAAATTAAAGATCTCCTAACTTCAGCACCAATTTTAACCTGCCCAGATTTTACTCAACTCTTCCAACTTGAAACCGACGCGAGTAATACGGGGTTCGGAGCTGTACTTACGCAGACAATTGACGGTGTAAATTGCGTAATCGATTACGCTAGTAGGAGCCTAAATGGCGCAGAATCTAGGTACTCGGCATCCGAAAAAGAATGCCTAGCGGTAGTTTGGGCCATATGAAAATTTAGGCCATATTTAGAAGGTTACAGTTTCAAAGTAATCACGGACCACTTAGCATTAAAGTGGCTGCATAACCTAAAAAATCCCACTGGCCGATTGGACAGGTGGGCATTGGAATTACTAGAATATGACTGCGAAGTCATATATCGGATCCCAAAGCTTGAGACGTCAAGTTTTACGGGAAAATCACGACGAAACCCAGGCAGGACATTTAGGTTCAGAGAAAACTTACGCGAGAATTCCCAAACACTACTTCTGGCCAGGGGTATGTTCGGAGGTGATCAATTACGTAAAAAACGGCCAGATCTGTCAAAGAGTAAAGCCAAGTAATCAAATTAAGATAGGATTATTGGGAAAAAGGGTATTAGAAGAACCATGGACCATGGTATCAGCCGATATCATGGGCCCGTTACCAAGTTCGAAAAAGAGAAAAAAACAATAAATTTTAGTGTTTGTAGACCTATTCACAAAATGGGTCGAAATAATCACAGTTAAAAAAGCTAACGGGACCATAATAGAGTCAGAATTCCACAAACGTGTCATTTCGCGTTGGGGAACACCGTGGATTCTCCACATTGACAAAGGCACGGAATTTGTCAACAAACCCTTAAGAGATTTAACCGAAAAATTCGGTATCAGACATACCAAAACGCCAAAATATTATCCCAAGCCAACCCTGGGACCACCTTCCACCACCTTTCACCTGGGACGAACATATAGATGATTTGCAGTTTGCAATAAACACTACCAAAAATTCGTCTACCCAATTCATCCCGTCATTCCTAAATTTAGGTCGCGAACTAGAACCAACTCAATCGCTCAGAAAAAATTTACAAAACGATAGCGATATTGAGTTTCAAAGTGTGGACAAATGGACAGATAGGTTAAGAAGGTTACAAATTATAAAAGAGGAAGTCCAGAGAAACTTAGATAAAGCGAACGAAAGACAGGCTAATAATTATAACTTAAGGAGAAGACCGATAGAATTTAGAATAGGTGATAAGGTTCTAAAAAAGGTAACCAAACTTTCTAACGAAGCGGATAAAAAGGCAGGTAAGTTATACGACCAGTATGATGGTCCTTTCATTATTAAAAAGAAAATTTCCCCAACGATTTACGAATTAAAAAACCAGAAGGGAAAAAGCATTGGAGAATGGAATATAAATGATTTTAAATTATAAAACGTAATTATGGATAATGGCACATAGGCGTAAGAAATATAAACGAGTTTAAGTCAGAATATTAAGACTTAAACAAGGGCAAAAATGGCATTGGATCAATAGCATTAACGACACAAATAATCTCGAAAGTAACTCAAAACGAACGGTAAACAATACTCTGAACACAACTACTTTAAAACGATTCTAATAAATAGCTTCGGAATAAACTTACAACCTAACTCATAACCCAAAACTAACTCAATCGACTCTTGATAAACCGACTCATTAGACCTTAAGAACAAGAATACAGTACGAATTCTTTTCCTTTCAGACAATGGACAACTCAACACGCTGCCCACTATGCCAGAAAATGATCAATAGGCGCGACACTTTCCAGCATCTCAAAAACTGTTTAGCAGCAAAATGGCTAATTCTAATAGGATCAGGTGTCCCAGAAAGCGAAATCCGGTACCACCCTCACAGACACGTAAGAAAACTACTGCAAGTAAATAAAACCATGTTAGAAATACGACAACCGCAACCAAAAAACAACCCAGAAGCGGAATTAGAAGGAGCGGTGGCAGGCGACACATCACCACCAAACTACAATTGGAACCAGGAAGAGTATAAAGAAATGGAACCAACACTTGACAAACGTTACTCGCTATTCAAAGGTTACAAAGGTGGCTACCATCTTACACAAAATCAAATACAAAAAAATGAGCAGCAGGATGACGACCTCAAAAAAAGAATGATAGAACTAAGCCTAAAATTCGAATGGGAATCCTAGGAACACAGTCTCCAAGTTACTAAAGAATTCAAGGCACAGATGAAGAGGCTGAAACAAGAAGCAGAACAAGAACACAAGAAACTAAAAGAAAAACTGGAACAAGAGGTCCGCTCTTCATGGGACGGACATTACAAATACCGAACCAAAATTTAAAAAAGGAACAAGCGGAGGAAGGGAAAGAAACTTGGAGCTTGGAAGAGGACAAAAGGATCCAACATCAAAAAATGATGATAAGAGCCTTAGTCCACTACGGTCAGAGCGAAGAAGAAAAGCATAAAATCGACGAGGAATGGAAGAACCTCCGTAAAAGAAACAATAAAAAATTAAAAAACCGTCAAATCGCGAACAAAAAATAAAGACTCAGAAACTTACAATTCCGACTATTATAATACTTTTATTTACAAACTAGGGTCCTTTAGAACCCACATACTCTGATATTCATAATAAAAGATTGAAATAAACAAAAAAAAACAACTTTACTCACTCTCAACTCCAAACGACATTTTTTTTCTCTTTATTTTTCTTTTTTTTATGGATATGTTCCAGGAACTAGGAAAACATAGAGGAAAATTGGAAAGGAAAAATAGCCGAGAACACCGCACTTTTTAAGAATAATGTTAAGGACAATATAGAAACACTCAGATGTCAATTTGGCGGCAAACTAATACCAAAACAGATCTATATAATTTCTCTTTTTGCAATCATAGACCCTTCAGGTACAGACAGAATTATACAACCCCAACCGATGACGGACAATCTTATATACCAGGGGGTTGGGAGTATATTAACATATAGACTCACAAACGAGACGGGAACTGGAAACAGAACTGAACGAAATGCAAGGTATATAACCAAACCCCCGTGAGGGAGGGGGGTGTAACAGAATTGTTACCATCTATCAAGGCTCGGCACGGCCCTGCACGAAAGGGTTGCTGGGTCGCAGCCGAGATCAGACGGAATCCCTCGAGGGGCCCCGAGTGACGACGCTCCCCAGTTTAGTCTGGTTCTTACTCGCCTAGTGTTCACTATTGTCCAGTGCTCGATTACTAATCGTTAAAAGTGTCTCGACGGAGTAGGGTTAAAGCTCTCAACCACTAGTGAGTCTGACGCCACCAACTTCCATAGCTCTCGGGGAAGATCTCCAGCCGTCTACCGACGTTATCCACTTGTCTCGCCTGCTTCCAAGGGCGATCCGCTCTCTATCCGTCGTCTGACGGTTTACGCTACGAAAAGCCGGCTTATCGCCGAAACTGTAAGTGGCAATAAATGTTACACTCTCTTACTTATTTCTAGGTGTTTTATTGTATTCGCACCTTTCTTGGCGTTTTCATCTCCCAACTTCCTCCCCGCGATATTACCCTCCGTAATACCTGGCGCCCAACCCAAAATCCCACACTTTTTCTCCTCAAAACCTAAAACCTGCCGAGAAAAAGGAAAAGATTTCGAGAATATAAACTCCATTTTTGACTCTGATTTTCAAACATTACTCTATACTTTACTAACGCATGCTAATTGATCTTATGCCTTATACCGATTGCCTGAATATCACATGCCATAATTACAGACATTAATGAATATCACATGTTTTCACGTGCAATATTTATACTACCTTTGATTTATACATATGTTTACCTGCGATTCTTTACCTGAATTTATTTATATACAATGATTTACATGTACTTTTCCAATTCACTCGGCGAATTGATATATGTATATATTTATGACATTTACTATGTACCTATCATGACATTTTTGTATTTGCCCACTCACGATATTTCGAAAGAAAAAATTCAAAATGCATATTTTGCCAAGGTAAATAGGGAATAATTTGGAAAATCTTGTTTTGGAATTTCTACTGAACGGGATTTAACCTTTCATATGAATAAAATGGTAACGGGGCCTAAGGAAAAATACCCAAAAGACCGAAAATAAAATTAGTACAATTCAAACTTAGATTGTTAAATACAAAATGACAAATTACAAATAATTAATCACTCGAATCAAAACCTGTAAGGAGGAATAACATGCATATCCCTTTCGTTAAATATTTTAATCGCTCGACTTAGCGAACCGTTCCAGCGCGCAAACAAGCTCGCACGTGTAGCGAGCAATACCCGCGTGGTCGGCAAGGTCACGCAACGTATCTTATAAACAAAGGGTCCTACGAAGAAAATAAGGATATTTTCGAACTCTAGAATCAATTAAATATCAAATTAAAATTCTAATCAAAATTTTCAAATAAACTGGGAATTTTCAATTGAGATACCACATCGGACAAGTATATACAGGGTGTCCCATCAATAATAACTTGAACCAAACTTAATACAAATGAAACTCAGTCGGGTACAGTCAAGAAAATAATGACTAAACCCACTAACACAGAAAGCGATCACGATAATTTTTGAAGACAATTTAAAATATTTGAATATTGTATTAGATAAAATAAATGATGCCAGTTTAACGATCAGCCCGGACAAATGCGAGTTCGGCTGCTCAGAAATTAAATATTTAGGTTTTAAAGTTAACGACAAAGGACTCCAAATAGACGAAGAAAAAGTTCATTAATCCTAGAATTCCCTAATCCTAAAAATATTAACAAATTACAGCGCATAATAGGAATGGCAAGTTGGTACAGAAAATTTATCCCACACTTTGCCGAAATAATCGAACCGATAAACAGATTACTTAAAAAAGATAAACCATGGGATTGGGGATTAGAACAAGATGAAGCCTTCCAACAAATTAAAGATCTCCTAACTTCAGCACCTATATCAACCTGCCCAGATTTCACACAACCCTTCCAACTCGAAACTGATCTGCTTGATGCAGGAACCAGCCCGACGCTCGAAAACGCGTAAAAGTATTGTCCGATCGTCTCAAAAAAAAGAAAATTTTCAAAATCGAAAAATCAATTTTTTGAAAATGTAGAATTGTAGAGGATAAGGATATGAAACTTATTCACAAATATAAATTGGTATGATCTACTCATCTGGCAAAGTAGACTCCAACATTTTCTATTTTCTTTCCGATTTTCAGGTTACACTGTTAAAAATAATCAAACTTTAGTCTTTATATATCCTGGATTTAACAAAATCGTTAAATTTCGAACCTACAAAGATGAATTTTCAATCAGGAAGATTAATTTTTTAACAAAAGACGAATTTTCAACAAAATACATAAATTTGTAACCAAATAGTTGAATTTTCTGCCAAAATAGTTAAATCCTCAACCAAGACAGAATAATTTCAACCAAACGGTTGCTCTTTTAACCAAAAAAGATAAAATTTCTACCAGGAAACAAGAATTTTCAACCAAGAAAGATTTTTCATCCAAGGGAGAACAAAAATTTAAACCAAATTGTTGAATTTTTAAGTCTGTAAAGCGAATTCTCTACAAAAAATTTGAAATTTCTACTCGAAAATATGAATTTTCAACCAAAAGAATATAATTTTCGACCTACGAAGATGAATTTTTAAGCAAGAATACTAATTTTCCACCAAATAGTTGAATTTTTTTCGGTAAAAGATAATTTTGCAATCAAAAATGGAATAGGTTAATTTTTAGTTGAAATAATTAATTTTCTACCAAAAAGTAAACGAATTTTCAACAAAATAGTTCAATTTTCAACGAAAGAAATGAATTTTTAACCAAAAGAATGAATTTATATACAAATGTACAATCATTCAACCATATAGTTGAATTATCAACCAAAAATATTATTTTTGAACCAAGAAGATTAATTTGCTCCTTGAAAAGACGAATTTGCAACGAAATGAATGAATTTTCAACCAAACGTCGAATTTTCAACTGAAAATTATCATTTATTAGCCCAAAGTGGAATAGTTACATTTTCAGCTGAAAAAATAATAATTTTCAGCCAAAAAATAAAAAAATTTTCAACAAAGGGTTCAATTTTCAAGTAAGGAGATGAGTCTTTAACCAAAAATATCAATTTTTAACGAAGTAGTTCAACATTCAAACAAATAGTTGAATTTTCAAGAAAAAATATGATTTTTGAACTGAGAAGATTAATTTACCACCTAAAAACACGAATTTTCAACAAAATACATTTTACATACATTTTCAACGAATGAGATGAATCTTCAACGAGCAGAATGAATTTTCAACAAAAAAGTTCAACATTCAACCAAATAGTTGAATTTTAAAACAAAAATATGATTTTCGAAACAAGAATATTAATTCGCCATCTAAAGGACGAATGTTCAACAAAATACGTGAGTTTTCAACCAAATAGTTGAATTTTCATCTCAAAATAATAAAGTTCCAACCAAATAGTGGAATTTTTAACTAAAAAAGATAATTTTGCAAACAACAATGGAATAGTCACATTTTCAGTTGAAAAATTAATTTTCAACCAAACATTTTCTACTAAAAAGCGGATTTTTGAACAAAATACATGATTTTTCAATGAAATACATGAATTTTTAACAAAATAGTGGAATTTTGAACCTACAAATGAATTTTCAATCAGGAAGATTAGTTTTTTACCAAAAGACGAATTTTAAACAAAATACATGAATTTGTAATTTTCTACCTAAATAGTTAAATCTTCAACCAGGACAGATTAATTTTAACTAAACCGTTGCTCATTCAACCAAAAAATATAAAATTTCTACCAAAAAAACAATAATTTTCAACTAAGAAAGATTTTGCATTCAAGAGAGAACAAGAATGTCAACCAAAAAACCAGAAAAGCAAATTCTCTAGAAAATGTTGAATTTTCTACTCGAAAATATAAATTTTCAACCAAAATAATTCAATTTTCAATCTACAAAGATGAATTTTTAACCGAATTAAAAAAAATAGTTAAGGTTTCAACGAAAGAGATGAATCTTCAACCAAAGGAATGAATTTTCAACAAAAAAGTTCAACATTCAACCAAATAGTTGGATTTTCAAACAAAAATATGATTTTTGAACCCAGAAGATTAATTTATTACCTAAAAGATGAATTTGCAACAAAAGAAATTAAGTTTCAACCAATGAGTTGAACTTTCACCTGAAAATTATCATTTTGCAACCAAAAGTGGAATATGTACGTTTTCAGCTGAAAAAATAATAATTTTCAGCCAAAAACGAAAAAATTTTCAACAAATACGTTCAATTTTCAAGTAAAGAGATGAATCTTCAACCAAAAAAAATCAGTTTTTAATAAAGTAGTTTAACATTTAAGCAAATAGTTGAATTTCCAAGCAAAAATATGATTTTTGAACTGAGAAGAATTATTTACCTAAAAAGACGAATTTGCAAGAGAATTATTAAATTTTCAACGAAAGAGATGAATCTTCAACCGAAAAATGAATTTTGAACAAAGTAGTTCAATATTCAAACAAATAGTTGAATTTTCAACCAAAACCAAGATTTTTGAAGCAAGTACCAAGAGAATTAATTTACCACCTGAAAAGACGAATTTTCAACAAAATATAATTAAACTTTGAACGAAAGAAATCAATTTTCACCCAAAAAAATTAATTTCTACCAAAGTAGTTCGATATTCTAATAAATAGTTGAATTTTCAACCAAAAACATGATTTTCGAAGCAAGAACCAAGAGGATTCATTTACCACGTGAAAAGACGAATTTTCATCAAAATATAATTAACCTTTGAACGAAAGAAATTAATCTTCAACTCAAAAAATGAATTTTTAATAAAGTAGTTCGACATTCAAATAACTAGTTAAATTTTTAACAAAAAATATGATTTTTAAAGCAAGAACCAAGAGGACTAATTTACCACATGAAAAGACGAATTTTCATCAAAATATAATTAAACTTTGAACGAAAGAAATGAATCTTCAACCCAAAAAATGAATTTTGAAGAAAGTAGTTCGACATCCAAATAAGTAGTTGAATTTTCAACCAAAAACATGATTTTTGAAGCAAGAACCACGAGGTATAATTTACCACCCAAAAAGACGAGTTTGCAAGAGAATTATAAAATTTTCAACGAAAGCGATGAATCTTCAACCGACAAATGAATTTTTAACAAAGCTGTTCGCAATATTCAAACAAATAGTTGCATTTTCAACCAAAAACATGATTTTCGAAGCAAGAACCAAGAGGACAAATTTACCACGTGAAAAGACGAATTTTCATCAAAATATGATTAAACTTTGAACGAAAGAAATGAATCCTCAACCCAAAAAATGAATTTTTAACAAAGTAGTTCGACATTCAAATAAGTAGTGGAATTTTCAACCAAAAACATGATTTTTGAAGCAAGAACCACGAGGAATAATTTACCACCCAGAAAGACGAATTTGCAAGAGAATTATAAAATTTTCAATGGAAGAGATGAATCTTCAACCGACAAATGAATTTTTAACAAAGTTGTTCGCAATATTCAAACAAATAGTTGAATTTTCAACCAAAAATATGATTTTTGAAATAAGGACTAAGCAGATTAATTTAACACCTGAGAAGACGAATTTTCAACAAAATATAATTAAACGTTTAACGAAAGAAATGAATCTTCAACCCAAAAATGAATTTTTAACAAAGTAGTTCGATATTCAAATAAGTAGTTGAATTTTCAAGCAAATACATGATTTTTGAAGCAAGAACCAAGAGGATTAATTTACCAACCAAAAAGACGAATTTGCAAGAGAATTAAAAAATTTCCAATGAAATAGATGAATCTTCAATCGACAAATGAATTTTTAACAAAGTTGTTCAATATTCAAACAATTAGTTGAATTTTTAACCAAAAATATGATTTTAAAAGTAAGAACCAAGCAGATTATTTTACCACCTAAAAAGACGAATTTTCAACAAAATAGTTAAATGTTCAACAAAAGGGATGAATCTTCAACGAAAAAAATGAACATTTAACAAAGTATTTCAAAATTTAAACAAATGGTTGAATTTTCAACAAAAAATATGATTTTCAAACCAAGAACATTAATTTACCCCCTAAAAAGACGAATTTTTAACAAAATACATGAATTTTCAACCAAATAATTGAATTGCTTTCTAAGTCAAGCCTGTTTTAAATCCGATTTTGGTAACGTAATGTAATTTGCAAATGTAAGATTTTTTTGTACGATTACTACTATGCCATAGTTTTTAAAAAGCTTGAAATCAAGTGGATAATAAATTTGTTTATAGTGCGTAATGTGAATGCATAATAAATATTAAAGAGTGCAAAGAAAGTGATATTTGAACCGAAACCCTTTCTTGGTCGGTGGACCGAGGCTCAGGCTCATTTCTGCGATAAAACGCATTAGCGTCGGCTTATTTATAGAGGAGACCGCTCATTTCGGCGCCTACCAATTTTTCAATCCGACCGCCTAAACTTAATGGTAATTTATCGAGCCAGCCGCGTACGTTTCGCTGATGCGGCCTCTTAACGGCACTTTTTCTCACTTTACGACATCCACCGAATATCTGTCCGGCCTTTGTTCTGACCTCCACAGCCGGCTTTTTGATAGCGTCTAATTAATGACTAATTGGAAGCAAAATAGCTTCATATCCGACCACTCGTGTGCGTTTCACACTTCCAGGGATTCCAACTCCTAATGGCGCGAAAACATTCGTTTCCGAGAGGATTGCTGTTACAAGCATTCATTCAAAGATGCAAATTAATGATATTGCTAAGATAACATGTTGGCCAAATTGAGTCGCAGAGTCCCAGAGCTGGAGACACGATCACGACAAATTGGTTATTACAATTAAGATAAGGAAATTGATATTATGAATCACGTTTCATTCACTCAATAAATCATTTGCTAAAGAAATATGACTGAATTCTTTCTCAAAAAATTTATATCTACGCACCGAGAAGAGATTATAGGAATATATCTTTTCCCGACTCATATTGATGATATTTGTTTGAATCTAATTATTTTTTCCATCAGCAATATGAAGATCCTATTTTTCTTGTGGAAAACTTCTTGTTGTGTAAACCCTAGTTACTTATATTAGGCCCGTCCATAAATTATGTTACCAACTTTAGGGGAAAGCTAGGAACGTAAATAACGTTCACTACGTTTCCTGGTGATAAATTTTAACAAAGTTTGCGAATTTTGCGAAAGATGGCCCTACAGCGGTACAGTTCAATAATAAATCGATAAGTTTGAACTTCACTTTCATATTTCAGACTTCCCCTATTTTTCTCTTTTCCCCGGTTTTGAAGAATTTTTCTTTTTCCCCCAGTTTCCAAAAAACGCCCCCCCCCTTTCTCTCATTTTTTTTAAAATGCGAATTGAATTAATAGAACTCATCATGAAAAAATCCAACTATTTTTGGTTCAAAGTTAATTAGGTCTACTATTATATTTTTAGTTCGGATTTTATCTCGTTTATTTAAAAATTCTACTAGCTGATTCAAAATTGGTTTATTTTGTTGAAAATGCACCTATTTGGTTAAAAAGTCATCTTGTTTTGTCAAAAATTCAAGTACAAGGTTGAATTCATTTTTTTTTGGTTGAAGATTCATCTTTTTGGTTGAAAATTTGATTATTTTGTTGAAAATTCTTTTTTTTTTCATTAATTTCTATTGAACTGAAAATTTAACTACATCATTTTTTATTGAAAAATTATCTCTTTTTACTAGTTTTAACTAATTGGTTGAAAATTGAACTACTTTGTTAAACATTCATTTTTTTGTTTAAAGATACATCTCTTTCGTTGAAAATTTAACTGTTTTGCTGAAAATTCGATTCATTCTTGGTTGAAAATTATTCTTTTAACTAAAAATTTAACCATTCCATTTTTGCTTAAAAAATTATCTTATTTATTTAAAAATTTAATCATATGGTTGAAACTTTATATTTTTTAGTTGAAAATTCTACTATTTCTTGAAAATGCATGTATTTTGTTGAAAATTCGTCTTTTCATATAGTAAATTGATCTCTTGGTTCAAAATTCGTATTTTTTATTGGAGATTTAACTATTTGTTTGAATGTTTAACTTTTCTGTTGAAAATGAATTGTTTTGATTAAATATCAATCTTTTAGATCAAAAACTTAACTATTTTGTTAAAAATTCGTTTCATTTTTGGTTGAAAATTAATTTTTTATTAACTGAAAATGTAACTCTTCTATTTATGGTTGCAAAATTATATTTTTCAGTTAAAAATTCAACTATTTGGTTAAAACTTTATTATTTTTATTTGAAAATTCAACTATTTGGTTTAAAATTTATGTATTTTGTTGAAAATTCGTTTTTTTAAGTAGTAAATTGATCTTCTTGGTTCAAAAAATAATATTTTTGGTTTAAAGTTCAGCTATTTGGTCGAATAAATATTATTTGTGATGTTATGGGTTTGACCAGATAAAATGTATTGAATAATTTGATGTTAATTGTTTTTGTCTACTGGTCTAAAATCAATATTTTCATTTTTTTATTTGGTAAATGTTAAACTTTTTTGTTAAAAAATCATTCTTTCAGTTGAATATTCATCTCTTTGGTTGAAAATTAAATAATTTAGTTGAAAATTCGTATCATTTTTTGTTAAAATTTTTTTTTCAACTTAAAATGTAACTATTCTATTTCTGGTTGTAAAATTATCTTTTTCGGTTACAAATTCAACTACTTATTTGAAACTGTATCATTTTCAGTTTAGAATTCAACTATTTGATTGGAAATTCATGTATTTTGTGAGAAATTCGTCTTTTTAGGTTGTAAATTAATGTATTTGGTTCAAAAATCATATTTTATGTTGCAAGGTCAACTATTTGGTTGAATGTTGAATTGTTTTTGGTTGAAAATCAATTTTTTGGTTGAAAGATCATATTTTTTAGTAGAAAATTCATATTTTTTACTAGAGAAAACTGTTTTGTAGAGAATTCCCTCTCTTGGCTTAAAAATTGAACAATTTGGTTGGAAAATCTTGTATTTTCGTAGAAATGTTATCTTTTTGGTTAAAAGTGCGTCTTTTGGTAAAAAATTAATCTTCTTGGGTGAAAAATCATTTCTGTAGATTCAAAATTCAACTATATTGCTAAACATGTATGTATTTGATTAAAAATTCATGTATTTTGTTAAAAATTCGTTTTTGGGTACAAAATTAGTCTTCTGATTTTGAAACTTATTTTTGTAGGCTAAAAATTCAGCTATGTGGTTATTAGCTATATGTGTTCAAAATTTAATTATTTTGTTGAAAATACAACTATTTGGTTAAAGGCATCTGTCTGGTGGAAAATTCACCAGCTTTGTTGATAATTCGTCCTTTTGGAATGAAAATTCATCTTTTATATTAGAGAAGTTATCTTTCTTGGTTGAAAATGAACCTTTTTGATTAAAATTCTACTTTTCGGGTTAAAAATTCAACTACCTTCTGAAAAATTCGTGTTTTTTTTGGCTTGAAAATGCAACTATTTTGATGCAAATGCAACTGCTTTTCGTTGAATTTTAATTTTTGTTGGTTTGAGAATTCGACTATTTGGTTGAAAATACATTTTTGTATGTTAAAAATTCAGCTATATGGTTCAAAATTGAACTACTTGGTTAAAAAATTAACTTTCTGGTTAAAAATTCAATTATTATGTCCAAATCTTCCTTTTTGGTCTAGAATTCAATTGTTTCGTTAAAAATTTGTTCTTTTGAATTGAAAATTCATCTTTACGTTATATAACCATTCGGTTAAAACTTCAACTATTCTGTTGAAAAATCGTCTCTCTGGTTGAGAGTTTAACTGTTTGTTTGTTGATGCAACTGTTAAATTTAACTATTTTTTAGAAAATTCGAATTGTTTGGTTGCAAATTAATTTTTTAACTGAAAACTTAAATATCCTATTTTAAACTTTTGGCTAAAAATTGAAGAATTTTGTTGAAAATGCAATATATTTCGACTTCAAATCTTAGGAATCTAATGCGTTTTATATTGAATTCAATATGTTATCAACATTAATTTTATTTGACGGAATTTATTCTCCTATTATTCTCCTGTCTTCATGAAAAATCACCCTATTTCCCCTGTTTTGAGGACTAGAATTTTAGGCTGTGAGGTCGGATATTTTAATGTTTGTAATTATTCTTGATTCATTACCGAAGCTTATAGTTGACCAGACGGTCACGAAGGCATATCGGCAATTTACGGACGGCTCCTTATCTGTCTCCGTAAACTCTCTCGTAAACACTCAAGCTGTAAAGCCTATTGTGTCACACCAGTGTTTATTCGCAATACGGTACACCGAATCTGGCCATCTTTACCGAGTTTTTTTATACCTCACTGTAATTTCGTTGTTTCCAACGTTCTGGAAATATAACTTTCATGTGCCAGGCGTACCCCATTGCACAGTGAATGACGCAGACCTCTTTGCACAGCAAAGTGAGCCTCACCCACTCTGCCATCGGGCAGCCTCGTTAGGCCGTGGAGAGGGACGGCCAGGCTATGCTGGACAGAGTGGTTCCTCTGAGTTCATCAGTTAGATGTACAGATTCAGCACAATGACTTGGTGTATTATGAAAATGTTTGCGTGTGTGTTTACTAGACGAAATCGACCAGCGACCATCGAGCGATAGTCACCTCGACATGGAGCCTCTTCCTTTGGGGGTAATTAGCCTATTTTGAAGGGTTCTACAAGTTTTAGGTGGGTTCCGAACCACCTAAGCCCCGGTAGAAGTACATAGAAAAATTACCATTAGCACCGGCACAGGGATCGAACCCCAGGCCTCCTGTTCGGAAGCCTGATATGCTCTTGCCTGAGCTACCGAGGGTCTTTGATGATTCAGTTAACATGACTTGAATATTTGAAATTAAAAGGGTTTTCATCCAGATCAAAGTGTCAAATGACTTTAAATTGCTTTATTTGCTTTATGAGTTTGGTTGAGATTAAGATATTTTTGCACAAGAGAGTGGGAATAGAAGCTTGCAGAAGATGTATTTAAATTGACCACGAGTAACATTGATGAGTATGTTTTTTTGGTTACAGAACGAAACCACTCAAGCACTCGAAAGTCTTTCAGAAGTCAACCTCGACCAGAGAAGCCACTCAAACGGGCATCGAGTAATAAATTTCTTGTGTAAGTACACCAGACTTCCAGTAAATCGTTGAGGGCACTTGTAGGACCACCCTGTATGAAAATGTTAGTTTACTAACTCGTGTGGTCGTAATTGCGGTTGTCTATGAAAAATGGTTGAGTGCTAAAAAAAGTCGACCGAGAATTTGCAACAGGTGACGTCCGACTCGTGTGTGAATAATTAATCTCAAATTTATTTCCCTCTTGAGATATATACATTGTGATCATATGCTCTGGAAATTATTACTTGTATCGTTTTTAGAGTGGTGGTATGTCAGGAAAATCCTGGAAATCAGGGGAATGTCAGAGAATTTTATTGGTCAGGGAAAGTCAGGAATTTAGAAAAAAAATTTGCGAAAGTCAAGGAATTTCTGTAAGTGGCACTTTAAAATAACTGTCAAGGATAATTAATCACATGTGAAATAAGCTGCAACAAACATGATACCGCTGTTTTTTTATGTAATTTGAAATTTTTTAATTTTAACTTGGAATTGTATCATTCCGCTTATGAAAGATTTTATATTAAGAATCTTAAAAATTAGGGAATTTTCAGAATGAAGTTTTATCGCCATCCTGATCTTGTAAGTAATTTATTTGCGTTGTATTTCTATTTTTATTCTTATTTTTGCCGTTGCTTTCTCCTGACGATTATATTTTTAGTTAAGAAGTTTAATATTTGTTTAAAATTCGAATGTTTTCATGAAAATATGCGTCTTTTTGACTTGCAAATTCAACTATTTGGGTAACAAATTAACTTTTTGTTGAAAATTTAACTGTATTTTCGAAAATTCGTATTTCGGTTTGAAAATTCAACTGTTTTGGTAAAAAATTACCTTTTTGTTGAAAATTCAACTATTTGAAAAAATCGTCTATTGGCTTGAAAATTTAACTACTTTGGTAGTAACTTAACTTTTTGTTGAAAATTCCTCTCTTTGCATAAAAAATTCATCTGTTTTAGTGGAAATTTCATCTTTTTTTAATTAAAATGCAACTGTTTGGTTGAAAATTAATCTTCTTTTTATTTAAAATTTGAATCTTTATTGGTTGAAATATATACTATTACATTATTCATTGATACTTGATTTTTTTAATTGAAAATTGAACTATTTCGTTGAAGTTTGAACTATTTTATTTATTTTTGTCGCAAATGCATAATTTTAGCTAAAAATTTATCCCTTCGGTTAAAATTTCATCTATTTGTGTAAAAATATTCATCTTTTTTAATTGAAACTTCAACTATTTGGGTAAATTTGAATCAATTTGTTGAAAATTAATTTTTTTGGTTTAAGAAAAATTGAAATATTTTGTTGAAAGTTCGTTTTTGTTTTGGTTTAATGATATTTTTTTAAACTGAATATGTAACTTCTCCGTTTCTGTTCTCCTTCTTTTGAAATTTAAAAATTTAATCTATAATTGTTTCATTCCGTTTATAAAAGATTCTACATATATTAAAATGGTCACAAGATTAAAATGCTGCTGCTCAAATAATAATCATACAAAATGAAAAATTAGCCGGGGAAATCTCAAAGAAAAGTCAGGGAATTTTGAAAATGAATTTTTGTGGCCACACTAGTTTTATTATTTAGGTTTCACTCATATAAAGATGAATTTTTGAACAAAAAGATTAATTCTCCTCCAAGAGACGAAAATTCAACAAAATATATGAATTTTCGACGAAAAAAGTTGAATTTTCAGCAAAAAAGAAAGTTTTAAACCCAAAATGGAATCATTAAATTGTCCGTTTAAAAAATTAATTTTTAACAAAAAAAAAAAGAAAGAACGAATTTTCAAACATTTAATTTCAACAACGAAAAACAACGAATTTTTAACAAAATAGTTGAATCCTGAACCGGATAGATGAATTTTCAACAAAAAAAAGTTTAGTTTTCTACTTAAAAAAACGAATTGTCAATAAAAGAGATAAATTTTCAAACAAAAACGTTCCTTTTCTACCAGACGGGGTGAATTTTCAACAGAGAACATGAATTTCCAACTAAACAGTTAAATTGTCAAATAAATAGATTAATTTTTCACTTAGAATTTGAATTTTGATTCAAAAACCTGAATTTTCATCAAAGAAGTTATTTTTTAACAAAATAGATTAATTTTCTTCCCAATTGTTGAATTTTCAAGCCAAAAAGATAACTTTTCTATGAAACAGTTGAATTTTATACCAAAAAATATATGAAATTTTAACAAAAAAGTTCATTTACAAGCAAATAGTTGTATTTTTAACAAAAATTATAAATCTTCAAACAACCAAAAAATGAAATTTTTACAAGCTAGCCCAACTTTAAAAAAGGCAATTGATTTTTCAACCAAAATAGATTAATTCTTAATGAAACTTGTAGTAGTTTATATTTCAAACAAAAAGGATTTTAATTTGAAATAAAAAACAGTTTAATTGAACTAAGAAATACGATTTTTCAACAAAATAGTAAAATTCTCAACGCGCTCGGTATTTATATTTCCCCCACATTGGTGTACAGAAGTTTTAAAATTAAGGGTCAAATCATCGACAAGTGTAATTTGATGATTGTGAATTCTCTTTTGTTAAAGCTCCTTCGGATTTAACGAATACATTCTCATCACGTAGATCTCGTGCTTGGCACTCGATTTCATCCGAAATGCGAAATTTTCTACATTATATGATCAACTTTTGTCTATTCATCTTTTTTCGTACCTTGCGTCGTTTTTCCAAAAAATTTGGTTATTGGTTATGTTATTTTTCACGACTAAAACAAAAATTACGCATCTTATCGAAAAATGATTAACAAAAAATGTGTAGCTCTTTCTGAGTGAACAACTTTTGTCTATTAATTTTTTTTCTTGGTTTGTGTCGTTTGTCCAAAAATTTACTTTATTTTATTCCTAAATCAGTTTTTTACAAATGAAACAAAAACTGCCCGTCCCATCATAAAGCGATTAAAAACAAATTTGTAGATCATTTTGAGTGCACAATTTTTGTTTATTCATATTTTTTCGTATGTTGTATAGGTTGACTGCAAAATGGAATTTTTTATTTTTTATTATTTTTTTGTGCGATAAAAATTTGAATTTTCGATTTTTCAAAAATTAAAAAAAGTTTTATAACAGTATTTTAGGGTGTTCAAAAAGAAACATTTTTCTTTTCCTGACTTTCTTTTCATATCGTGCGTTGTTTGGCTTAAAATGTTAATTCTCGTCTGTTTTTTGGAATTTTGTAAATGATATAACTCCAGTAATTTTTGATTTATCAAAAAAAGTCACCAAATAAATTGTTTGTCTTCTTGAGTACTACAAACGTCCGTACGTAGAATTGTTAAATTTTAAAAAAAGTGTTCTCGAAAATTTTGAAAAAACGCTGACTTTTTGAATTTTTATCCAAAAAGGCTGGCTAATGAACTTGACCTTCATTTTAGGACATTCGAAGAGTATACTAAAGCCCAATCCAATCTGTCAATTCTTTCGAAAGTTATCGTGCTAACCATATAAAAATCTACATACACACGTGCACCAACAAACACATTGACAGACACATTCGGGAAAACCTATTTTTTTTATTCAGAATGTCTCAAAACGTAGAAATTTGACACAAACGGAGGGGGTCAAATTTTACACAAATCTAATACCTTCTCTGATGAGAATGTAAATGTAAAAATTCTTATTTATTTACCGAAATTATGAAAATGTCAATAGATATATATATATATATATTTTTTTTTTCTTGTTGATCCAAATTTTTTCTCAGCTCGAATGAGCTATAAAGGAATCAATTATTTCGTTTGGTCATCGATCGTAACTTTATTCACCATGCCTCCTGCTATTTCGCCTTCAGTGTCTCAATGTAGCTTCCCTTTAGAAACCCTGCAAAGAAATTCATTGCTTTCGTTTTCTTGCGATCATTTCGTTTAATTAAAGTCCCCCAAGGGCAGTTTAATTACTATAAATTCGTAAAAATTGAGCAACTGCAATTACTTATTTGATTCTCGGTAAACTAATAACACTATCTTATAATGAAATTACATGTCAGGAAAAAAAGACTGTCTCTTAAAGATGAAAGGAATCATCCATAAACTACGTTACCAATTTTGGGATACCCCCCCCCCCCGAAATTACAGCATCCGGTGGTCGTATTTCAAAAAACAAGACCTGAATTTTAAATAAAAAAGAAAGAAAAATGAATTTTCAAACCAGAAAGATGGCTTTTCTTCCGTGCGGGATGAATTTTCAATCCAAAAGGACGAATTTTCAAGAAAACAGTTAAATTCTCGACAAAAAAAGATGATTCAACATAATAGTTGAATGTTAATTCTGCGAGAATGAATTTTCAACAAGAATGAATAATTTAAAAAAAAAAAAAAAAAGAATTTGCTACCACTTAAATAGAACAAAAATAGACGAACTTGTACAAAATATTTTTATGAAATATAAGAATTCACATTATATAATATAATAAATAGTATAATAAATTACAATCATAGGTAAATTAAGTAAACGGTGTTTTTTTTTTTTTGGTAAATAATTTTTTAATTTTATTTCTGGAACAATATTTGAAGGGTTGCAGTATACAGCATTAGAGAAGTAAAAAATCGAATTTTTTTAGGAGAGCGAAATAACATTCTGTAAAATCGAAATCACCATTTAAAGTTGAAAAAAAAAGTTTACTCCCGAGATGAAGTGTTTATGAATTGATGCCAAAAAAAATATAATTAAAAAAAATTTCCAGTTCCGAGAAATAAAAAGTGGAAGTTTACAATTTCAAAGTGACAGGAACCAATTCCGAGTAAATCATTCAAGAATTTGACGGTTCTAATTTCATGGGTTTTGAACATCGTTTTTAGATAGCGAATAAAAATCTATTTTTCAATTTTAAAAAATAATAAAAACTTCCTCCCGAAATATGGGGAGGATGAATAAGAATAAAAAAGTTGTCATAGAAAAAACTTATTCTGTTCCGGGAAAATAAAGATTTAATATGGCGGTATCGCACTATAACTTTTGTAAAAGTTATAAAAGTGGCTTTTGGTAGAAAATGAAGATTCAACATTTTATGTTGCAATTTAATTACGGTATTTTGTTGCGAACAGCGTGGCAACTAACTTTATTTAAGAGTTTTTTTTTCGAAAAAAAGTATATTATTACTTTACAGTATTTAAAAACTTTTAGGAAGAGGAATATGGTCACAAAAAAGTTTAAAAGAAGATAAGAGGTTAGGCATGTAAAAAAAAGAAGACAGCAGACATGTGTACAGAGAGTCAGGTGGGGCACAAATGGCACGGTAAACTCGCGAATAAAAACGAGATCATCGGTAAATACTCTTTTGAATCCAACTGATAAATATTAAAATACTAAATAAACAAAAGTAAAATATAATAGCAGTAAATTAATTTAAAACTTACCTTTTTCATTGGGAGGACTCGAGACATGTTTAAAGTGGGATTGCAAAGTTAATTTAGGTATGCCATACTTTGCTGCTGTACCTTTGATGGATTCCCCATTAGTTACACAATCAATGGCCAATTTTAATTGACCATCTGTATGACTAAATTTTTTATTTTCTTTTTATAATAACGCACCATTTGTTTCTACTTAATATAACATACAACTAGCCAAATATTTACATCTGGTATTACATCCTAGCAATCACAGAACTGAAACTAAATTTGGGGTTACAAATCAGCTGTTCTCTTTAAACACAGCTTAGAACGGCGCGAGTGTGACACGTCATGCCTCACCTTAAGGTGCGGATCTCTGCTCCACCTTGATACTTTTTTTATTTTTCAAATAACTATTTAACTAAATGTTAGAGAGAAGTGATTAAAAATAAATAAATTAAAGTTCGAGTTTCAAACTTCGCGATAGACCCAGTTTTAAGAACAATTGATACTTATTTTTCCTTTTCCGGAACGTTCGAAATTCGATGACGCATCGGATTTTTATGCTCCAAATTTCAATCACTCGAATTTTATTGAAATTTTCACAAAATAACAAATTAATTAATTTCTAATACAACTATACAATTAGCAGATGCCAATAAAAAATTAATTAATTTTTTTTTACTTGTTTTACAAGCTTTTGGAGGGGTGCCCATCTTATCCGCCCTGACGTCAGTGCCATGCTCTCCCCTACCTGTAAATTATATGAGTGGTAATATTTAGTGATAAGATTAATCAATTCGATATTATTTGTTTATTTGATCAACATATTTTATGAACAAAAGCATATTTTGGTCGTTTATATACAGAAGGTAATAGTTTTTCTTTCCAATCGTCTTCAAATTAGAGTAGTGGTGATCTTTAGTCACGAAGAATTGTCAATTGATACTTTTTGTTTATTTCATAAATAAATGCATAGTTTAGCCATTTGTAGATAGAAGGTCATCTTTTCTTATTATTTCCTTTAAATGATTGTTTGATAAAGAAAAGGTAATAAGAATTGAATTGTTAGAACAAAATCCAAAAAAGTTAGGGCTGATATTTGAATCAGAAAGACGTATGCTGACACTCAAAACAAATTCGCATTAACTGCTGAGGGACTTCAGGATAATCGATCAAAATGCACGATACTTGAAAGTGACGAAAAAGAAAGGTTCTATAAACTCATGAGAAGATACCCAAATTGATGATGAACGACGATTTTGTGATGAGGACCTATACAGTTCCTATGCGCCTCAGGGACAAAGTAAGCAAAGAAATAAATCATTTTCTTTATTTGGGGATAATTCAAAGGTCTAACAAAGCATATATAAATCCATTGACGATTACCAGCAAAAAAGTTGGATCAGTTAGAACTTGTTTAGACGCGAGAAAGTTAAATGAACTTATGGCGAATGAATATGAGTGTGCTGAACCTACAGAGGTCTTATTTCAAAGGTCTGGAGGTACACAAGTTATGCCAACACTGGATTTGGTTGGTAGTTTCTTCTTCATGTACTAGATAATCGTATTTTGTATTATGCCAATAATGATTGTTATGAAATCTTTTCACATACTACAAGTAGTTAGATTTCCATCATCACAATAAGTTGGAAGAGTCCTAGGTCTGAGAGAAAAACATAATGTAATACATACTGAGTACCTAATTTCTAAAACATTTGATAACAGAGTTAAATGGATGAAATTCGAATATCTTATTACATTAATTCTGACATGGAACAGAAAATGTATAATATAATTATCATAATTTTGACTTAAAACACCGTCTTTCCGTAAAGAATTTTGATTTTCAGAAATATAATTCAGAAATAAAAATCCCTGTTACAGATCAGAAATCTGTGAAATTTTTTAATATGCCTTGATATCTCTATAAATCTTCAAAAATGGTTTGAAATCGTTTTCATATTTTAAAATTTTATAAATTGACCGGGTAAAATTGAGAATTGATCAGAAATTATAAAATCATCAGTTGGATATTCTGTATCTTTCTGAAATTTATATTCAAGGAATTTGCGAAAACGGTATAATCCTAAGTTGGAGAGACGGACCTACGGAAGGACACTCGACCGAAACTATAAAGTTTTCTGCCCGTAGCAGAGAATTTTCTAAAAAAGTTTTAATTCTGATTTGGAACAAGAAATACATATAAAAAATATACACAGAAATTAGCTCAAATAATTACAATTATTTAGACCTGGAACAAAAAAGTTTCGCAAAGAATTAAAATTATAACGTGCAACATAGAATTTCAGTTGAGAAATATAATTTTGAGTTTAGGTAAGGAAACTTCATCATACAATTATAATTTTGAGTTTCAGACATAATGTTTCAGTGAAGGAATATATAATTTTAAATATTAAAACAGGGAATTCTCTTGAAGAATTATAATTTCGTCTTTGAACATGTAATTTTTGCATAGAACGGGAATCTTGGAAGAAAATCTTCATACATATTTAGAAGAAGGAAATAAGAAAATTGCTCTTCCAAATTATAAAGAAAAAGAGTATCTATATTTATGAAATATAATATGAAAATTGTAAATGAGTATAATCATAACTGAATGAATGAAATTTAATGAAAAATATCTATTTGAATCGAGAATTATAATATTATCTCCAAAACTTCCTGTTCGAAATCAGAAATCACTTAAATATTTTGATAGGTTTAGAAAGTTTCAAAAATCTTTAATGATCATTTTAAATCATTAAAATCTTCTGTACTATTTCGAATTGACACAAAAAAAACCCCGTGAAATGACAGTAAATTATAAAATCATCCGTCGGGTAGACATCTTGTATTTTTTTGAATTTATATTATTTTTCCAAAGTTTCAAATGTGACGTTATCGTAGACACACAGTATACATTTCTTTTGAAAGTAACGGAGTTCGCCAAATCGTAAAAAATTGTACAATTTATTATATAAGTTTTAACGAATTTAGTAATTTTATTTATTTTCCTGAAGGCTACAATCTGCGAGATAACAAATATGGGATATCATATATTCGAATGAAGCACTAGAATATTCATCACTAACATTGTTAATCGAATTCTTTATTGGTACATTATTAAGCTTTTCCCTCTGATTGAAAAAGATGATGATTGTTCCTACTCTCTTTCTATCCTTGGCGTCTGTCCTCAATTTGATTGGTCAATCTAATCAGATAATAATATCTATAAGTTTAAGTATATTTTTCAAGCTGTACGCAAATGAGAATTTATGCGTTTCAATCAATATTTCAGCTCAATTACTAATTTCTTTTAAACTTTATTCGAATTTGTTCGGAATGAACACGAATCTTATTTGAAATCATTTCGAGAGAACTCAGAATGTGTGTGTCAAAAAAAGGGAATTGGAAAAATGTCCCTATTAATACGCAATAAATACCATCTTTTACCACGCGCACATATGGCATACTCCCAATAGGGCATCCCCAAAGAGTGGAGGGATTAGGGAAACTCTCATTGTTTCTCATAAGGTGAGGATTGGACAATCATACGTATGACGCGGACCTCAACTTACTTCTGGGAGCCTTTCTGGAAAATTTTTCGGAATTCCGCAAACCTCCCTTCAAAATGTTTCAGGAATGATTGGGGAAACTTTTGTCCTATCCTTCAACAAAGTATTCAAATACTTAACCAAAAGAGATAAATATTCAACTCGGAAAATAAGAATAATTGTTTAAATAATCATTAAAGTTTATTTTTAATACTTTTGAGACATTAGATTATAAATCGGTAAATTTCGCTTAGAGAACAAAGTCAATTTTCCGCTGCACACTTTCTCATTTCAGAATACGCTTTTATATATCCAGACTACACAGTGTACCTCACTACGTAACATTTCAGGCCCAGAACGAGGAATTCATGATATACCATCATGTTATGTAACAATACCTTTTCGCCCTCCTGCATATATTCCTTTGGTTCTTGTTTGCAAAAAACAGTTAATTGCTTCTCTCTCCGGAAGCAAAAATTGTTTTGCAAGAAAAAATTGAAATTTGGCAAAATATGTCAAAAGAGAATACACGCTAAAAATGCAATCCTTAGTTTCTTTTTTGCAGAGTTGAGTTCACAGCTTGACTATTTACCTAATAGCGCCCCTATTCCTGGTGTTCCTCGTTCTGAAAGTTCTCATTCTCCTTCCGAGCCTACACTTCGTGCCAGGTCCATGTCTCCTCCTGCCAGGCATCCTTCTTTACGGGTACTTGGATATGAACTTGAAAAACTTAGATTCGTTTGGCTTATTACGAACAAGAATCCAATCTGGCATTTTGAAATTCGAAGATACACTTTTCCTCCTGATGAAGAAATTCACTTGAGAGGAAAAAATAATGTTCTATTGCCTATGCCAACCGAAGCACAAACTGTATTGTCAACTTCCAATGTTGATGTGCTTGCAATAGTGGAAAAAGATAAACGACTTTGTCCAATATATGCAACAAGAACTGGGTATCAACGGGTAAAAATGAACATGCACAGCGGCAACTTTGAAACTATGACTCCAACAGAAATCATCGAATCTCCAGTAGGAATACAAAACCCAATCTCAAGTAATTAAAAAATATGAGTTACAGACGAGTCTCGATCCCAAGATATTTTGGATTTGTAAGCAAGTTTTAAGCAAAAATATAATATTTTATGTAATACGAAGTAGCATACAAATTCTACAAGTAACTGATAATTGCGGAGCCGGATTCTATTACTGTTACGGTGATAATTAAAAAACTTAAATGTTTTTTTAACACGGGCCACCTCTTTAAATTTTTATTTTCAAGAAATAAATGAACACGTGTATTTTGTTCTTCAAAATAAACAAATCTAACCTATTCCTTGAAACATTTTTAACTATGTAACCTCAACCATATTTAGATAAAAAAAGGAAAAAATATCGATTAATTTTTTTCAAGCTGATTGATTCTCAGGGGTAAGAGTTTTGAACGATGTTATCTTGCGAAACTCAATGAACTAAAACATATATGATTTTTAGAAATTCGAAAGGCTTACCACCTGAGATTATAATTTTGAAAAAGGGTTACCATGTATTGTTTTCTTTCTATAGTATTATTGATAAAATCATTTTTAGAGCTGGCTCATGACTTAAGAAAGATACAAGGGTAATTTTTTTCAGTGATACGAAAAATAATTCGACTTAATTCAAAACTAACATTTCGGCATAAGCCATGAGTCGAAATTTCTAAACCTACCCAAGCTGTGATCAAATCGAAAAAATTCGAATCGTCTAAGCTGATTATTTTACGTTACACTTCATTAGATCAACATTGCTGCGGCCAATAGATTTGATACAGCTCTACAATTAGTATAGCTTGAAACATTTGCTTAAAATGTCGGTAATGTTGTGCTCATGATCAGATTCACGGATCTGAGGAGTCATAAGTTCTCGGGTCTTTTTTAAATCAAAGCTGGTGAAATATTACAATTATATAGAGTGAAGAGGATTTATAAACTAAGTACTGTGGATAAGCTGTTTCACAATGGAGTTTGTGCTATGTGATTGAGTTACTTGAATGTGTACCAATAACAGCATTCCCTTCTGCTTTTGAGTTCATTTAGGGAATAGCTATTTTATTTTGTTGACAATTCAAATTAAAAATGCAATTTATAAAATACAAAACAGACGCATATGGCCAATAATAAATAAATCGGTTTGTGTTATCGACCCAATGACATAACCTCAAAGTGGAGAACGTATCAATCATAAAACCTGAACAAAATATATAGTCATAATCAACTTCTGTCCATTTTTGAAGAGAAAGCAATATATTTCATAGAAAAAAATACTTCTTGCAAAAATTATTTTCCTAACAATATTATTTGAAATTCAGTGATTTTTTGAACCTCGTTATAACAACTTCATTTTTATCGAATCCCAATGAGCTATAAAAATGTGGTTCAATTATTGAGAAAATTAAAGAATGAATAAATGTAATAATAATAATGATAGTAAAATAAAAAAATTGGCAAGGTTTAAACATAATGTCCATGCACATAGTGGTCTGTGAAAATATTCAAAGATGGATTTGATTATATTTTAATATTTTAGGTTTGAATATTGAAACGTCTATGGGGTAACAGACGAAAGCATTCACTGAAAAATCTATTTGAAAACATGCAAAACAATCAATTTCCTCTTCAATTGTTTTCGGGGTCCCATGCAGCCACAGGATTATAACTGATTATGATTATGACGGATATTACTGCACTGGGTTACATACAAGAATTTTCCACAATTTCTTCCATTTTAACAAGGCTGACGCCGAAAAGCGCGGTCATTTATTAATCAAAAGAAAGAAATTACAAGGTGGTTAAAACGACCAATCTTGCTGCCAGCAACAGTCGAACTGAACTCAATGGTAGCCGAAAATTGGAAAACGACAGCGAGAGTGTGTGAATCTCTGAGGGTGTGTATGAGTAATTGATATAAGTCGTGTACATGTAAATAAGAATATAATGACCAAAGACCGGCTGGAAAAATCAATATTTTGACGTCGCAGCTGATTGAAGAAGAATTCAGCAATTGAATTAGAAGTACATAAAACAAAATAGAATTAATAAAAACAAGCAAAATTGCATGTAAATAACGAACATTCTGGCCGCTTTTCGTCGCAGATGAAATTGAATCACTTTTGCATCATTTCATTTATATCGCTTGTCGCACGTGGAATTAGACACAACTTGACAATTTGTCGGCTTATTGAGCGGCGCTGAGTCTTCAGCGTGACGACTCGGATTAGACCGTCGCTGCCACTATAAAGTTTGGTGACCCCTCCCATTGCTCACTTGGTAGGAGGCAGGTTCATGTCTTGAATAAGAACGAGGTCTCCCAGCTGAATGGAAGGCTGTAAAGTTCTCCATTTGAAACGAGGTTAAAGTTTCTTAAGATATTCAGAAGACTAACGTTTCCAGAAATGCTGGCGCATTTGTTGAATCAGTTGGCAGCGTGACAAATAATTCTGGGCAACTTCCATCAGGGATGGCTCAGGGATGGGTTAAAAATGTTGTCATTTCCTCTATGGTAAGGAGGGTCTCTCCAATCGTTCGTTTAAGGTGGAATTTAGGAAATTTTACTGCAGCCTCATAAGCTCCGCCAAAATGGGACCCCGCAGGTGGATTGAATTTGCATTTGGTGCTGTCTGAAGCTAAAAATGAAGCGATGGCTTGGGAATCTTCAGATGCCTTAGCGAACATTTATTTAAGTTGACGGTCAGCTTCAACGACGTTTTTTGCATTGTCACTGACCAAGGTCTTACAAACGCCTCGTGGTGATGAAAATCGTTGATATGCTGCGATGAAGCTACTTGCCATGCAGTCAGAAACTACTTTCAAATGAACCGTTCGAGCGGCGCAGCAAACGAAGATGCAAATGTAACCCTTAAAAGACTTGAAGCCTCGTCCTTTGTGCGTTGGAAGCTTGATTGGCCCAGTGTAGTCGACACCACTGTTCAACAATGGTCGACTGGATGGAGTTGAACAAATTGAAGGTAAGTCAGCCATGAGTTGTTGCGGAATAGCTGCTCGGTTCTTCACACACATTGAACTTCATTAGATGAGTTCTTTTTGAGATCTTGTCCGTTCTCTTCAAGGCTAAAATTTCTTCTAGAAAGACATGAAGTTGTTCATGTTGAACGAAGCGCAGACGAGCTTGATGAAGTTCAGAAGCAGTGATATGAGGTAATGATACCATAAAACGAAGTCTAAAGGCATTGTCAAATCGAAAGCACAAGGCAGTGACTCGAAGAAGTTTATCCAAGGATGAATAAAGGCGAAATAAGTACCAGTGTTGTTTCTCGCGAACCACAATATTGACCGTAACCCGTTCCTCCATGTAAAGTGAGCGGTCCGGTGGCTCTAAGGGACCAGATGGCCATCGTTTGAATTGGGCAGCCATTCTGGCCCATTCCACCAGAGAGATAAAGACGAAAACTCACGAGCAAAGACACCATGTGATGCGCAATCAGCTGCATTGTCCTCGCCCGTAACATGGTGCAACACAGCTGAAGGAAGAGTTGTTTAAATTTCCGATACTCGATTTGCGATATACGGCTTACGTTTCGAAGGTGAATCTGCAATCCAAGCCAGAGCAGTTGTTAAATCGGACGACATGTGAAGTGGGTCATCAAGTTTTAGAATGATTCGAATACGACAGATTTCACAGGTGTTACTTTTGTTTTTGATGCGATAAGCACCACCGAACAATCCTTAGTTGTTTGAACTGATCTAACATAAACAACAGCTGCATAAGCATGTTTCGAAGCATTTCCAAAGCCAGGAAGTTTGTATGAGCAACCCGAAGATCGTAATCCAATCCACCGATCAATTCGAACTGATGAAAGATAATGTAGATCCTTCCAGTATCTTTTCGCGCGTTGAGAAAGTTCATCAGGAAGCGGATCATCCCAGGAGATTTTTAGCTCTCACAGTCCCTGAAGAATGATCTTTGTACCATAATTACAGGTGATAACCATCCAAGTGGATCAAATAGTTGCGCAGATCGACTGGCATCGATACGTTTAGTGATGACATCATTGATTGGAGTCAGCTCGAACTTGAAGATAAAACCTGAGTAGAAAGCCGCTCGCCCTGTAGTGATCAAGCAATTGATCGTAAAGATTATCAAGTCGTAGCTGCTGTACAGTACGAACAGCCAAATATGTAGCCAATGTCAGACCATAAGTGACAGTTGTGAGTCGATAAATCTAAACAGGCTCAGCAGGAGTCGTGCGACATAGAATTCGTTGTAGATCCTGGTCATCTTCATGGACAAGAATTTTGCGGTACCTCTTCTGGAAATCTGCTGAAAATACAGTCGGATGTCGACGCCATCGGAATGAGACACCTGAAATGTTTAGTTGCAATTTAGGACCCGCATGTAAGCAATCATTCAGTGATACTCCTCGACTTGAGCTTCGAGAGCCGTTGAAAACCACTCAGAGCTTGGTTGTGAGACTTGAGTCTTGCCACACCCGATGATGTGGAAGAAAAAACGAACTTAAATCATTTTCTGAATCGGGAGAGACTCTACAGAAACCATATGCTGAAGCCTTTCGTACTCCTACATTAAATCGATGCAGGCATCCTGAAGTCGAGAATCCCCTTTGAAACGTTGTTTACTGTGAAGGAACAACCCAATAGCTGAGGAGTACGAATCCCCTAGCTTTGTAACATCATTCTTAGTTGGAAGACGAGCGTCGTACATATCGTTCTTTTATTGTCGTAGAGTGAGTCTCTGAGAAATGATGTTCACAAGCTTTCTCTTCTGGAGTCCTAAGAGGTTTTGTTGGGACTACTTCATTATACTTCAAAAATTTGTGTAGGTCAAAATACAATTCATTAGCAATACTGCAGTGGTATGTGCTGACTGGAGAATTGTAAATTGACGACTCTTCTCCCGTTGGTCCACACAGTATCCAGCCCAAAACAGTTTTCTGAGCAACAGAAGCATGAAGGTGACCTTTTCGCAGCCCTGGCCCAATTAAATTTGAATATACGTCAACACCTAAAATCATATCAATTGGATGATTTCCATAGAACTTTGGATCTGCCAACTGTAGGTCTGCAAGGTGAGGCTAATCGTCGATTTAAAATTCACTGATTGACTTTCACCGACGCCTAACAAGCATACGGAACCTTTAGTCCGAGCAGGTGAAATCGTTGCGCGAGCAATTCCGAAATAATTGAGACCTCAGAACCTTGATCAAGAAATGCTCGAACATAAAGAGTTTGACCAGAAGGCGCAGTCACAAAGACCACTGCGGTGGTCAACAACACTGATGTTGTTTCATTCACGGAAACCTGCATGACTGAAACTGCATGAGAGTTAATCTGCGAAGTTAGAACAGTGGAAGAACCTGGAAAATGTTGAATTTGAACTAACAGTGTTTCATGACGAATTGTGTGATGCTTTCCTTAACACAATTGACAAACATTTTTTGCAGCGCAGGTTTCGATCGTGTGAAATCCAACGCAATTGCTGCATAATCTTCTTCGAATCACGAATTTCTCCTTTTGAGCCACGGTTTGATCTCAAAAATGTGAACATGACATAAAAAAATGTTGTTCTCTGGGCATGAAACATTTTCTACCCTGAGGCGATTTTCTTGGTTGTTGTTCCGTGACTGCATTGACGTTAGCAGTCATTGATTGCTTGTTGAATTATAAAGTTCTCGCAACGGGTTGGCTGTTCCACTTTCATTGGCTGAAGTGAAAATAAACCGGATAGATGAGAATGTACTAGGACACGTTTTTTGATATCTATCTTCTAGGAATTCTCAACAGCAAGTATAATTCTCATTTGTGACCGAAATGTGACGAACGAGTTGCGCAGCTTCCCATGAAAGATTCGTCTTCAAATGATAAAGCTTTTCTACTGAAGTCAACGCTGCATTGGAGTGAACCATCGATTTAAAAAGGTCAGGGAAATTTGACCATTCTGTGTATACGCCCAAGAATTTCGGTAATTCGATGTTTGGCATTGAACGCGATGATGAGAACGTCGGCGCGACAGAGACATTCGACGCTCCCGCCAGAGTAGCTGGAAGGTTTTCAATAGCATCCAAAAAATTTCCTTTGCTGTCACGTAAGCTTCCTCAGTTTCCCTAAAAAGTACATCAAGCCGAGAATTATCAATATTTTTGACAGTTGTTGTGCATGTGTATCAACATAAGAATGTCAACTACAACCTATCGATAGACACACGAAATTTAATGTATACTCTTGCGCGTGAACTCGTGAGCCCAAATTGATATCAAAATTGTACTTACAAAAGTCCATTATTAATTCCAAACCTTTTGTCGATAGGCATTTTGAAATCACCTTTTCTTGTGATTATTTGTCCAGTCTTGTCACCTGACAATGTTGATAGTATTGCCTGTCTTTGATTCACTGACATTGACTGAAATTCTAAAAAAAAGGAACCATCAGGTATGCTTACATTTATTACGAAAAATAACTGTTATTACAACTGTCACAAGGAGGTAGCCAATCTCTGCGTTTGACAAAAAATTTCGCGAGCAGGGAACATACTTGAACTTTATTATGAAAAAAAACATGTTTCTTATTCAACAAGCCTGGAGAGCCTCCTTAGTCAGGCAAAGTTCCTGTTCCAGGAAAAGGCCTCCAAGTTCCGGTAGTTGGAGAATGATGGGGAGCTGGGTGATCTGTTCGAAAGACCAGGAAATCGGTACATCTTCCTGGCTCTCCCCATTTGTGGAGAAGCCGCTGTTGGGATGAGTCGCAGCTGTAAAGTGGTTCAACGAAGTGTCGTAGCTTTGTGTGTAGGATTCGCCGATTCGTAACGCCTTATAAAGATGAGGGATCGTATTCATTAACGTGGTCAGGTTTCTGTAAGGTTGTGAGGTCTGGTGTTGATAAGATGCTTGTCCCAGTAGATTCTTGTGAGGCCAGATAAGTATGCTGTCATTTATCTGGGCGGCTCAGCTTCTTTTTTCTTGCTTGTGGAAGAGCATTCCGTTAATCTGCATAAGCCCTCCGGCATTTCTCACTCCTGTCCTTATGAAGACTAGGTTTATTCTTCTTCGCCAGTACCGTCTACGATCAGGGAAAAAGTAACCTCGATCCGAATCATTGAATAATGTTTTTGTGGATCTGAGTAATATTTTTGCAGTTACGAATAGTGATAACAAAAATAATTCACGTAACGAAAACACAAGCAAATTTTCTATGAAATTCGAGTATATGAAATTTGTTAGTTTGACATTTGAACAAACGAATTCAAAGGGAAAATAAAATAAGTGATTTTGACGGAGTATCAATGCAAAAAAGTATTATGTTCGGAAATTAAAGTATTATGTTCGGAGATTTAATTAATTGAGGGAATTTCAGTATGTTTAAAAATGGAAACCTGCACGAATCAGGCGAAACGGATGAATCGCTATAAAATTACGTGAGAAACTCTTTTCCAAATGAATATCGCAATACCAAATCTATATTCGAAGTTTCAACGTATAAAACTATTATGATCGTATATTATTGAGTTTACTGAAGGCTGCTCAAAGGCAGTCTTAACCGTTAAAGGGTTAAATATCTCCAAATACGTTGACTTTGATATATTCATGTAATAAGCTGGAGAGCGAGATAAGTAACGATGTTCAATAATTTCTATGAAGGCTCACTTCGGTATCTGACGTTTCTTTTTGGAATTCCTTTCATCTTTCGAGTTCGTAATTTTGATTTTCAGGAATGATCCAATGAATTTGTAATCACTTACCATAATTTATCTTGATAAGTCTCATACGTATATTTCCGTGGAGATTTGGGGGACGTACGATCTCACATGCGGCAAGTCTCTATGCGGCAAGTCACAACTGCGGCATCTCTACCTAGCGGCATCTCTCCCTCATGGCATTTCTCTCATTGAAATCGATCACCGGATATTCGAACTTCGAACATACACTTTTCCTGCCAATAAACCAGTTGAAATGAGAATAGGAAAGCATAAGTATAAGCCTGTCCCAACCCAACAACAAATTGTTTTATCAACATTCGATGGTGATGCCTTTGCAATATTGACGAATTCTGATGTTCTGGCCGGATTGTATGCTCGCAATGGAAATAGATATTATAGTAAAGAACGGGAAAGAATAAACATGGACAGCGGCACGGTTACCATATTGACCAAAGAAGAAGTCAAAGAAACTCCGGTAGGTTCCCGCCGCCCAATCACTTACAACTTCAAAGTAGAGGATTAGAACACTCGTATGAACAATCCTCTACACCATTAATTTGAAAAAAAGTACAACTGAAATATATTGTTTGTGATCTAAAGTCGCATCAAAAATCTTCATGTAACTAGTAATTATATTAAAAAGTCTATGTGTTATGGTTCTCGAGGTCGACGAAACCCTACTGTTTCTTCAGAACATCGAGCGACCCAAGAATGACAGTTTTCTGCATCCACCGTTCAAGTATTAGCTTCCAAACTGTGAGAGCACCTTTCGAAGTGGAATTTCATAATATGTTTAACCTTTGAGAAAAAATTTCTTGCCAAATTTAAAAGTTTTTTTTTCTAGATTCAAAGTCATCAGAAATGTTTTGTTCCACTGATGCTAGCCATGCAGATATTTTTTTACGTTTATGTAGGTACAGGAATAAATTATTGAACAGATTCATTAGAAAACGAATAATTTTTTCCATAGCATCTCCATCCACTACTAAAGGATAGTTTTTCAGTTTACATGACTCCAACAAAAAGATTTTTTTCTCTTCGAAAGTTATCGCCTTCACAAGGATATCCACATAATGTTGCGAATAGTTAAAACAATTTTCTGATCAGAAACGGAATTTGATCAAAGCACGGTTTGTAAAAAAAAGAATTATTTTGTCCGAACTAACCTCGATTAACACAGCCATATTGTTTCTATCGACGGATTTACTGAATACAAATATCTTAGAAGGAGAAGCTAAAAGCTTTTATGATCCACGATAGAACGACTATAGGATTTATTATATAACCATTAAGTTTTGAAAAAATATATATAAAGCTTGAACAATTTGAGGCTCTATTTAGGGTTGTTCAACAGCAGTTGATGTTCCTAATCAAAAAGCATCAATATTAGTGTAACAAGCTTTTTTAAAATTTAGGTTTATGAAATGCTCAGCATCAAATAAGTAAGAATGTCTATAAATTATCTTTGTAAACAGAAAAAAACTTTTTTTGAGTCTATGCTGGAAAAATATACCTTGACTTCACAAAGCATCTGCAAGAATACCCAAAGACACAATAATTTGTTTATAAGCATTATTTGAACAAAACTTAAATAAAGCTCATCTGCATCAAAATCAATGCAGGTACACTTAAGGAACATAACTAATTAGTTTAATGTCGATGCTGTTTTTATAAACAAATGACATAAAAATATATATAAATAAATACTTGAATGAGAAGCTCAGCAACAAAAACAATTGTTTGTTGACAAGATATATTCAAGTACATTTCAGGTATAATGCCCGTACAAAGTAATAACTAAATATTATTAATTAATATTCTCATTAATATTTAAATAAACAAATAAGGGGCCATTTGAAAAAAGCTAAAGGTTGGCTTCTTCGATAAAGACTGCACTTCTACATTCCTGCCAAATTTACCGTGCATTTTCTGTTCCAGGAGCTGTTTTAGAAATATTGTTATGTTTTTCGCAAGTGACAGTCCATCCACCACAAGATGCAGATTAGAAATTTTATTGAAGCACGATCTGAAAAAATCACTTTATTTTTCCGAAACTAACCCCGATTGAGAAGCTAGAGGCTCATACGATCCACGACGTAACGACTATAGGATATATTATATGTAGGTCCTCCGAATGAAAAGGGCCCTTATGGCCGGTATGAAGTTACCTATAGAGACATATAGCCGGATAAATTGCCCGCATGTTAGGTCCAGAACGAACACTCTGAGTGGAAAAACAAGTCATCAGGGTATTTTTGAATTCACACGTGTTACACTTTTCCTTCGAAGATGAAATCAACCTACTTCCGGTTACTTTCTGAATAGCAGTATAGTCCCAATAGATTTACTATAGGTCCCAGTATCATCCCCCTTCCAAACCTGAAAATAATAATCCTCACCTGAACTTAGGAAAACGTGAATATCTTCTACACTAGAACCGTCCATAATGACCGATTTCATACGTACGCCCACATTTGATAATCATTAAGTGTTGAAATAGCTATAGCGAGCTTTAAAAAATCCGTCACTACATCGACAGCCTACATTCATCTTCGCTAGTCCATAACATCAACATTTTTTTTTTAATGAAAAATTTGTTATTATGTTCACGGATTTTCAACTGAAATAGAAATTATTAAGAAAACGATCATCAGTTATTGAGGAACTTTTATAAGCTTCAACAAATTTTCGTTAAACCTAGTCTTTTCTTGTGACTTGTTCCAAGTGACCTGAAAAAAACCAGGTCTGTCCTAGGTTTAGATCTATGCTTAGACTTAGGTTAAAACTTGAATTTTATTTTAGCAAAAATATCTCTTTTGTACTCCAGATTTCCTATGGAGCTTAGTAAGCCATAGACTTGCAAACAACCTGTATTCTTCAGTTTTGCAGAACTCATAAAAAGCTACAATTGTTCCCTTGCACTTTTTTCTGTATCTCGCGTTGTTTATTTTCAAATTTTATCCTCGATTTTTTTATAGAATTTTCAATAGTTAAAATAAGAATAAAAAATCCTATGAAAGCATTGTTAAATGCAAATTTGTAGGTTTTTTTAAAAATACCATTACTTTTTTGGACTCTTACGTAACACGCCCCCCGTTTGGGTAACATTTGGAATTTCATGTTTTCTTACGGTATTTTTAATGAATAAAACTGAAACAACTAGTCACAATAAAATCTGGTTCAAAGAGTAGTCATTTTAAAAAGCCGCATTTCCTCTTCAAGACTTTCTTCCACTTCTTGCGTTGTTACGTCTCAAAATACGAATATTGTCCGGAAAAAGCTAGACTGTGCAAGTAATCTTGACAGTTCTTGCACAGGAATTGGGCGAGGGAAACTGTACATGGACCTGGAAAGGACCTGTCTGCAAACTAGCCTTTGAATCTTCCTGTACAGGTTACTTCATAGAGTGAATTGAGGTGCGGGTTCGTGTACAGGAATCTGCTCAGGATCCTATACATGAACTTGCATAGAATCTTAGCCACGAGAATTCGCTAGTGGCTAAGCTCTCTCGATAGTATGTTGGATCTTCAAGGGAATGAAAGAAAAGAAACAACTTTATAGCTGGAAGCGACATGAGGTTTCGCGACGGCTTTCTGTGAAGAACCCCATACGTGTTTCAGTACAGGAACCCACGCCTTAACGTACTTCGCAAAGGAACCTGTACCGGAACCTATACTCGAACATTCAAAGGTTCTTTGATCGGTGCAGGTTCCTTTGCAAGAACATGTACAGTTCCTAAGCCAAATTTCTGCACAGAATCCGTCAATATAACCTGTACTGTTTCGTGTGTAGTTTCGTGTACAGGAATATGTGCAGGATCCTCCGAGGTTCCTGTACAGGAATTTTCGGCTGGGGTCTCACGCAATATATCTTATTTTAAAAAATCAGACGATAGTATACGTAAATTGTGATATCCGTCTTGACGAATTTACCAACTTACTTATTCTTCTTGTAACCACCTTATGAAATGTAAACATCTCAGAAAAACAAACTTGTCGCCCATAATTATAATAATAATCTATGAGATAACGACTGACACTGTTTACCAAAGTATACATCAGCACCTTAATCAGTTGTTCCTATGCTTGAGAATAATGAGGATCTCTTATACTCTCATCTTTGCCTTGGCAATGACCCTTCATTCAATTGGTAGATATAATAATATTTCTATGATTTTTAAAATATCTTCAAGCCTTCCGCTAATAATATTTTGTTTGACGTGATCCAAATTCTATTGCAATTGATATTTTTTCCACACTGTATTTTAATTTAATAAATTGAACTTATCTTGTCCTGACCCTATCATCAATACATATTCTATTTGAGTTCGTCCGAAATAAGTACGAATTTTATCTCAGTTGATTGCGCACTACAAATATTTTGCTTGAACGCAATGTTTGAAGCCGCTTTTGAAAAACATGCTTTTAAAAGTAAAAAATCGATTTTGTCAGAAAAATATGATAAATTTATATTTTTCTACTTAATTAGGAAAAACATAGTAACTTGATGTGATATCAGTTCTTATCAATGAGTAAACAAAGAAGTGAATAAATTCACAGGCGTGCAGCATTGTATTGTTGTACTACCTTTAGTAATTTATTTGAATAATGACGATGTATGCTTGAAGCTATGAAGCTAACAACGTGAACTTATGTAGATGTGTTAGAACTGTTTATTAAGATAAATTACTAAAAGCAGTAAAAGAATACATTGCTCGACACTTGTGAAACTTACTTAATTTCTTTTTTACTCGTTGATAAGGATTGATATTACATTCAGTTACTATATTTTTATCAATTAAATGAAAAACTTTAAGTTCCTCAAATTTTCTTAGAAAAATCGATTTTTTACCCTGAAAACACTGTTTTCATAAGCGAAGACAAGGATTCTGCCAAAAAGTTATTTTGCGCACTATTTTCGAGGTCGCAAATTGATTTCGAGAAAAAAATTAGCAGTGCTATGACCTTGCAAGACAATACCGAATTCAAATGAGCCCTAACCCGTGCTACCCTACACTTGCTAACAAAGCTTCGAAGGAGTTTTCCAAGGCGAACTTTCCTCATGTGCACAGTCTTGCCTCACAATATTGCAAGAAGGTTTCATGAAATACAAATTTGAAAAAATTCAATTCTTTCTTTCCTGTTGCAGAGTTAAGCTCCCAATTCGACTGTTTACCGAATGGCGAACCTATTCCTGGTGTTCCTCGTGGCAGTCCGTCCTATTCTTCTGAAAAAAACCATTCACCTGAGAGGTCTCTTGTTCCTGCCAAACTTCATCTTCGTGTCAGGTCCAGGTCTCCTTCTGCAAGGACTCATTCTTCTTCCACGCCTGGAGCTGCTCCTATATGTCCTCCTTCATCTGACGGATTCGGATGTCGGCTTATTTCCCTTACAAATCCGCACCGGATATTCGAACTTCGAACATACACTTTTCCTGCCAATAAACCAATTGAAGTAAAAATAGGAAAGAATATATATGAGCCTGTCCCAACACAAGAACAAATTGTTTTATCAACATCCGATGGTGAGGCCTTTGCAATATTGACGAATTCTGATGTTCTGACCGGATTGTATTCTCGCAATACAAACAGAAATCACAATAAAGAACGGGCGAAAATAAACATGGACAGCGGCACGGTGACCCTATTAACCAAAGAAGAAGTCAAAGAAACTCCAGTAGGTTCCCGCCGCCCAATTTATTTAAACTTTAAAGTAGAGAATTTGAACCCTTGTATGGACAATCCTCAACACCAATAATTGAAAAAATGTGAAACTGAACAATATTCTTTGTTATCCGAAGTCGAATCAAAATGCTTCATGTAACTGTTTATTATATTGGGAAGTAAATGCTTCATGGCTCTAGAGACTTTATTCTTCCGTCAATATCCCAGCTAGTCTTTCTCATATGTTATACAGGGTGTTTTTTTAACATTAGACATCGAAATATCTCAAAAAATACGCATTCTATGAAAAAGTATCCGTAAGAAGAACTTTTCATTTTCGAGGGGGAAAATCAACTCTGAAAAAATTCACCCCACCACTCCAGGAGGCGGGAGTTGGGAAAAAGCAAGGCATTTTAAAGAATGTAGTTAGAAAGATTATGAAATTCCACGTGGAGGTATTTCTTAGTTTTCCAACAGAATACATTACGCGAGATTTTTTCCCTTCAGCCAATCTTCTTGTTCAGTTGATTTTTTTAATTTCGATTCATCGTCGGTTTCAGCCTTCAAATTGAATCAGGCTAAGGTCTTGTAGTATCATAAACCGAACAATTGATGGTCATATCTTAGGACACGCCCGCTTTCCGCGATTGGGCTCAATGTTGCTTCCTGCTCTTTGTCTGCGGCTTGTTTATGCAACGGTTGGGGGAGGGCTATGTATTCATATCTAGCTTCCGAGAGGTAAGCAGTTTGATTTTCCAATTTCCAGCAAGTCATCTTTGAGTCGATTCATCCACTTAACGTGAGCGTTTCGCCGTTTTGTCGTCGTGTTTCCATACAAATTTTTGTTAGCACCCTGAGCTCTAGGGTGATCGGCACTGTTTGCCGGCTCATACTATGGTGATAGGCACTGTTTGTCGGTTCATACTTGGGTGCTCGGCACTGTTTACTGACCGATTCTTGGGTGCTCTACGCATTCGATCGCTTTGAACCGCATCCACAGCTAAATTTGGTCGTGTTAGTTCTTCTTCCACAAGCAGCTAGGAAAAGGGTTCGTCCATCCTAGCAGAGCCTCGCGTGCAAGGATAATACTGCATACTCTAAGAGATCGCTCGGTATCCCAGAGTCCCTGGACAATTGTGGTGACTGGTCATAGGTGTGATTTACTGAGGTTTTACAGAGATTCAGTTACATTTTCGTGAATGGTAGTTGCTCCCGCATAGATCAGACAACTTGGGAGGCGCTAATAGACAATGAAAATATAGAGGGCGCATCAGCTATGATCCAGGATGTCATTGTTAAGAGTGCGACTGAAGTGTGTGGTGCAGCCGTTCAAGAAAAGAGAAACGCGTATGAGAGAAACTTGAACATCACAGGCATTAGCGATGAGGAGAGAAATAGTCTGGAAAATGATTACAGATACAAAAAGAGGAAAGTTAAATGTTAGAAAACTCAAATAAGAAAGTTTGGGCCTATGAAATTAGGGATATAATTAAGAATATAAAAAATGGTAAGGCTGCTGGTATAGACTGCATGCCACACAGATTGTGTGAATTGATAAATTTATATATCCAGATGGGAGAAGTTCCAGATGGCTGGAAAAAACAGATTATAGTCCCAGTATACAAAGGAAAGGGAGATAATAGCAACTGCAATAATAATTACAAAGCAATCAGCTTAATAAGCACCGTGAGTAAAATATATCGTGCGGGTACGTGGGTTAGCGTTTGCATATGATAAGGTGGTTATAGCAGAGTCAATCCAAGACTTGCAAAGAATGTTGAGCTAACTGAATGCAAGCATGAAGAACGTGGGCTTCAAAATTGACGTGAATAAAACAAAAATAATAGTGTTTGTGGGAAGGCGTGAGAAACCCATGTGCAACATTGTCCTAAATGATGAGAGAATAAACCAAGTTGATAAGTACGTATAGCTTGGTAGCCTATTCACTAGTGACGGAAATATGGATGGGGAGTTAGATAGGCGTATAAACGAAGGTAAGAAGGTTATCGGTAGAGTCAGGCCTCGACTGTGCAGAAAATGAAACCCTCTATACCTGAATTAAGCCCTGATGATCTGAGGAAAGAAAAAGTTTGCTCTTTCTCCAAGGTCTGTTTTTCTACATTTCTGTGAAAGTTGCCGTGCACTTTCTTGTCGAGTAGCTGTTGGCGGAATTTCTTAACCTCTGCTTTTCTTACTTTTGCTTTTAGAAGTAAAACATCTCGATAGAATAATGCACTTTCCTCACTTCTGATGTCAAAATTTGGGCTGAGGGTCTCGGTCGCCGGCTCCGCGGCTTTGTATAATCGCGGAACGGACGAATTGATATGCAAGCTCTTTAGCATATGCATGATCTTACGTGTGACGACATGAAGGGCCGTATGCTAGTTCTTCGTCCATTGAACCACCCCAAACGAGTTGAGTAGAACCGGAACGGCAGATACCTAGTTCAACGCCGACAAATTTGAAGACCAAATATTTCAAAGAAGAGGCTTGGATCTGCTTTTAGGGACTCCTTCACTAATGTTACGTTCTGAATTCAGGTCTGAGGTACGCCGAGGTATGTATAGGTCTCTTCAGTGTCAAGATGTCTAATAATACTTATAGCCACAAGCTCAGGATCTCTGGGAACGGCAATAATCTTTCCTTTTCTTCGGATAAATTTTGGCACACTTGTCGAATCCAAAGTCCATGCCAATCTCTTATGTGTACTTCTTGACGATATTTAAAGCACTTTAAAGTTTACTTTTACCAGAAGCATAGAGCTTTAGGTCATTCATATAAAATACATGAGTGACCTTATGCTCACGATGATTAGTGTTGCTGCAGAGGTATCCAGGGGATTTCGTAATGCGAGAAAGAGAGAGAGACCGAAGTGTGATGCAAAAAAGCAGAAGGCTCATGGTATTGCCCTGAAAGACACACTTCTGGTAGGTGACGTTGCTCATTGTTACCCGATAATTGAGAGATGAGATAGTAAATCTAGTTTTCGAAAGGGGGATCAACCTCACTATGCATCTCAATGAACCTTCAAGCTTTCCAACAGACAGATGATAAGTCTATGATGAAATGTAAATATCTTAGAAGGACAAGCTTGTTGCAAATAATAATAATCTATGAGATAACGACTGACACTGTTCACCAAATTCTTTATTAGTACATTGATAAGTTTTTCCTCTGCTTGGAAACAATGATGATTGTCAATACTCTGGTCTTCATGTCTACATTCACCCTTTATTCTATTGGTAAATATAATATTATATCTATAATATTTTTTTTTATTTTTAAGATTTCTGCAAATAACATTTGGTTCGATGTAATCCAAATTCTACTGCAATTAATTTTTTTTTCACAGTGTATTTCAGTTTAATGAATTGAAATTATCTTCTCCTGACCATATCATCAATACATATTCTATTTTAGTTTGTTCGAAATGAGTAAGAATTTTATCTGAGTTAATTCCACACTATACATTTTTCCCTTGAATTCGATCTATGACCTGAAAAATAGTAGGCAAAATAAATTTTAGCCAAATCCCTGGAGCCGTTTCTGAAAAAACTGTTTTTAAAAGTAAAAAATCGATTTTTTTCAAGAAGATATGATAAATTTATATTTTTTCACTTGATGAAAACAAAAATAGTAACACAATACGACACCAGTTCTTATCAGTAAGTAAACAAGAAACTGAATGAGTTTCACAGACGTCCAGCATTGTATTCTTGTACTGCTTTCAGGGTCAGTTACACCAGCCCCCCTCCCCCCAAACTTACTTGGTATTAATTAGTATTATAATAACAATTGTTTTTTATTTTGATTTTTTAAAGGAATTTTCGTTGAAGGCAGCCATCTGATAGGGGTAGTTCCATGAGGTTGTGCAATTTCGCTATGGAGGCAGGTATATCAACTGGTGTCTCGGAAAGTTGTCTGCGATGAATATTTTTTATTTGAAATATTTTTGGCGGCTTTAGATAAAGGCAGCTGAGTCTTGGTTCTTTGAATATGATAGGGGTAGCTCCTAGGTGTCATAGAATATTACTGTGGAGATAGATATATTAACTAGAATTTTGGAAAGTTTTGTGGACTGATTATTTTTTATTTGAAATTTTTTGGCAGTTTTAGTTGTAGGCAGCGAAGACTTGTTTCATTAAATGTGATAAGAGTATTTCATAGGGGATGTGGCATATTACTGTGAAGATAGATATATTGACTCAAGTTTTGGAAAGTTGTCTGCGGTGATTCTTTTTAATTTGAAATTTTTGCCCGTTTCAGTTGAAGGCAGCTGACACGTGGTTCGTTAAACGGGATAGGGGTAGCTCCTAAGGGTTGTTGAATGTTACAGTCGAGATGAGGATGTGAAAGAGTTTTTGATTTTCAGTTATTACTGTGGGGTTGTTGGTATAGTTTCGAGTTTTGCGAAGGTGATTAGTATGATTTTTTTCATTAGGAGATTTTTCGGCAGTATTTCGTGAACCCCGCAAAATCATTGACTTTTGATTTATATATTTTTTGTTTTGTTTAATATCTGTATTTGTAATTAGAAGCAGATGCAAAATTTTATGACCATATCTTGGGTAATTTTCAAGAAAATCAGAAAATTTTTCTGTCGAATATGACCGCATTTGAAACCCTCTATGAAAGTCCCTTCGCTTGGTCATCTCTTTGTAAAGTGTTAAAACCTTCGCATCGTGGGCAGTTTTTCAAGTTTGCAAAAAATGTTTGTGGCGCATATGAGCGCATTTGAAGGCGAATGACTCCATATCCATAATTTTAATTTTCATATCACTGTCGAAGATTTAAAACTTGCGTCACACCGGCCCCCCCCCCTCCTCAAATTTCTTTCTTTATTAATTAGCTAGTGCAACATTTTTTAGTGGTGGCGCTTTTGAGCGCTTTTGAAGTTATGACGGATACCTATAATAAATTAAAAAAAAATGTTATTATTTTAGAAAAATCGCGTTAGACCCACGCCTCCTTTTTCATCGCTGATAACTCGATTATCAATGTGGCGTCATCATGAGCGTCTATTTTATCCATTTGCAAGATAGATGTGTTTGAAAGTGCACACTCCCCCATATTATTACATAATTCATCCTCTGAAACAGTAGAAGTTCACTACAAGCAGCAGTAGATTTCCGTCAAAGAAAAGTAAAGGTCTTGAAAATGTTAGCGAGCAGGCCATGAAATCTGTACATGCGGATTTTTAAACAACCTGGGTTGAATACAAATTTTCAAACACACATCCCCATTATTAGGATAAATTACTTTCAGGACAATACCGAGTTCAACCAAGCCCTAAGCCGTGCGATAGGAGACAAAACCAAACTACAAAAGAATCCCTGGAAATAAGGGATTTAAATGAGTTGGCAACTGACGAGGACACAGTTACAGCGTTTAGGGGGAAGCTAAAAATAGGTCAAATCAAAATCGGGGGGATCAACTACAGAATCCGTGATAGCGATGGAGTGCATTGGATTCTGTCATAGGGTCAGGAACTGCGTGAGGAAATCGTGAGGATAGCAAGAAAATACGTTCTGATAACCGGAATTTTGAAAAGTAAATCACCGGCATGTTGAAAATCAGGCTTGATAGGAGGGGAATATTGTAGGGAACATGGTAGTCAGAACTGATCTAAGAGTGGTAAACACAGGTCACAAATTTACCTTTAGAATAAGCAGCATTGGATCCATTATCAACTGGACGATAGCAAACGCCGGATCAGCCACGAGAATAAGGGAATGGGATGTGCTCGATGACATACCTCTAAGCGACCATCGGTACGTAGAATTTTCTATCTGCGAATCTCGAAGGCAAGGATGAGTGGCAGGTCGTATGACGAAGGCACTCAAACATCCATCCTGGTACACCATGAAGCTTCACGAAGGAAAACTCAGGTGCCTTCGTAAAAGAAGTCAGGCTAATCGACAAGCTAAATTGAGTGAAGAAGCCTAAACATATGAAAAATTCGGTTAAAGCTAACAGACGCCTTGCCAACTTGTAGTGGGTTAGGGAGATAACGGTATAATTTCCTCAGGATGAGGATTGGTTATAAATTGAACTAATGGGCATAGGGGTAGAAACAGAAGAACTCTTATAACCGAAATGTTAAAAAAGGCAAGAGCCAAACTGAAAACGTGCAAAATATAGGGCCTAAATGGTATACCGAACGAAATCTTACAAAAGATAATTCAGGATGAATTTTCGCTTCTCGAAAAACTCAACACCAGGATGCGGGAGGAAAGTGTTTTTCAGGGACTGGAAGAAGCAGAATATAGTTCCTTTTAGGAAAAGGACAAACCACAAAACAAAACCTCGTTCTACAGGTCAATATGCCCCCTGGACTTTATGGGAACATTTTTTGAAAGGCTGGTCCTTCATATGCTGGAAAATCACGTAAATCTGAGAAAAAAGATGTTCCGAGAACAAGTATAGATTTCGCTGAAGACGCTCGACTTCGGATGCGGTTCAAGAAGATCTTCATAATAGACAAGTACCTAAGTGATATTCAAGGAGGAAATAATGTTCGAAGCTAAACTGGGCTCAAGGGTTGGTCTATTCATATAGGAAGTAATGCACGATGACTTTCTCGCGATGAACCTGCCGAGGTACTAATTTGGTAGGATTATCCGACCATACTCTTATCGTATGCATAACAGAGAACGACGACATTCTTGAATTGAAGATCAACGAGAGCCTGAAACGAGACAAGCGCAGGCTGGATGCGGTAGACGTCTTCAAATGTGTGAGTGACATTTCGGATGGCAAAACGGAGAATTACATATTGATTACGGATTTCAGACGAATTCTCTGGAATTCGTATTCTGTTCAAAGTTTTAAGCAGGCGGTATTAAACTTAACCCTTTTTGTGCTCATAACTGCGTATAACTTTTTGCCCGCATCTACGCTTGCCAAACAAGCTTTGAAGAAGTTTTCCGAGGCAAAATTTCCTCATGTCCACAGTCTTGCCTCACAATATTGCGACTAAGGATTCATGTAATACCAACTTGAAAAAATGTAATCCTTTCTTTCCTGTTGCAGAGTTGAGTTACCAATTCGACTGTTTACCGAATGGCGAACCTATTCCTGGTGTTCCTCGTGGCAGTCCGTCCTATTCTTCTGAAAGAAACCATTCACCTGAGAGGTCTCTTGTTCCTGCCGAACTTCATCTTCGTGTCAGGTCCACGTCACCTTCTTCAAGGCCTCATTCTTCTTCCAGGACCATAGCCCCTCCTAAGTGGCTTCCTTCAGCTGACGGATTGGGATGTCGGCTTGATCAACTTACATTTATTCGGCTTATTTCCCGTGTGGATCCGCACCGGATGTTCGAACTTCGAAAATACGCTTTTCCTGCCAATAAACCAATTGAAGTGAGAATAGGAAAGCATATGTATGAGCTTGTAGCAACACAAGAACAAATTGTTTTGTCAACATCCGATGGTGACGTCTTTGCAATATTGACGAATTCTGATGTTCTGACCGGAATTTATACTCGCGATACAAATAAAAATCGTAGTAGAGAACGGGCGAAAATAAACATGGTCAGCGGCACGGTTACCCTATTGACCAGAGAAGAAGTCAAAGTAATTCCAGTAGGTTCCCGCCGCCCAATATATTTCAACTTTATCGTAGAGCATTTAAACCCTCGTATGAACAATCCTCCACACGATTAACTTTGAAAAAATGTGAAACTGAAAAATATTTTTTGTGATCTGAAGTCGAATCAAGACGCTTTATGTAACTGATAATTACAATAAAAAGTCAATGTGTTATGGTTTTGGAGGCCTTCATCTTTCATCATTAACCCAGCCAATATTTTTCATATGGTTAATGTATTACAATGACGGGGCGGCGAAACGCTCGTGTGTCTTGAGGACACGGAGCGACAGAAGAATAACTGCTCTCTGAATTCATCTCGCAAGTGCCTCGGCATATTTTGCATGCAGGTGTAGCTTCGAGGTTACGAGCCTATATATATATATATATATATATATTGCTTTAGATACTGGAACACTTGAAGAAAAAGTACAAAATGTTCCATATTGGATCCGCCTGATATATATATTTTTTTTTAATTTTGACTTCAGATTCGGAATCAGTACCCTCGAAACCCCCTGGACACCACGTTTCAAGAAGATCCATAATTTTTTTGAAATACTCGTCCACCATATTGGATCGGCCATTTTGAAATTATGACTTCAGATTCGAAATCAGCGCCCTTAAAAACCATGTAAAGGTGTCCTTGGAATTCATTACTGTAGATTTTGATGTATATTCCGACTTCTGGCCACGGAACCGGGTCATCTGGTCCACTTTGTCAAATTTTCTAAATAACATCCCTAGCTTATACTTTTACGATTCGAGGCAGAATACATAAGTCACATTTTTCACAATACTTCTGGAGAAAATAAGAGCCAACGACATCCTTACAAAAGCTCCTTTACCTAGCCCTCACAAGATTATCCTTTTATTACGAGTTCATTCAGTTCATGAGATTTTATGATTAAAAAAAGAGCCTTTGACCCTGTATTTTACCATTTTCATATACAGAAGGATCCTGAAATACTGTCTATACTCTAATTAATGTAACTAAGTTACATTCATGTTATAAATAATTTAGGTAAGCAAATCATATATTCATAAGATATATAAACAATTTATAACGAAACGTTCGGTCTTTAGGGATCACGTGACCTTGTATAGATGGTGGGAGGGCTTAATGATCTAATTGAAGTAGAGACCTGGAGATGGTGAACCGGAGGGACTGCATCTTGGTAATGGCAAAGCCACCTGGAATATCAAAAGCGCGAGTTCTCATGCTCTCAAGCCATGATATGATGGCCGTATCAAGGGCTGCATTGCACCAGGTTTACCAAATCGTTGAACACCCCGACGAGGCGTACACGTCGCATTCACAAAGGAGGTATCTTAATGAAATAGTAGACCGTCCCACTGAAAGCGGGGCTCTGCAGGTGGTGTTCTTTATTTCACTAGCTGCTCATGGGACCAAAATGGCTTACAAAAACAAAATACGTAAAAACAACGAGGGCTCCGACCCGGGGCCTTCTGTAATCCACCGCCAAAGGGTGATGGCTTCTCCGGGCCCATCCTTCCAGAAGCCATGGATATCATTAAACCGATGACAACAACGAAGATCCCGCAATTGAAGAAAAAATTACTAGGCTCTCTGTAAGAAGCATGGCAAGGCTCCTAACAAGGGGTCAAGGGACGTCCCGAATCAGTTTGTTAATGGCTGAGACGAAAATTTCGATGATGCAGATAAATTTGCTCCACAGCAAAGGCGCTTTGTCGGTCCTAACCAGGCGTATGACAGTAATGCAGACAGGGATTGCTCTAATTCAAGACCCCCGGTTATGCAGGGAAAGGATTAGTGGCTTAGGAGGGTGTGGCTCCATATTTAAGAGGCCAAGCGAAAAAGCACCAAGGGCATTCATAGACGTCAAGCGTATTGATACGATTTTAATTCCTACGCTCTGCGCCAGGGACCTCACCGTTATAAAGGTGAGACTCAGGGATAGAAGCGGATCAAGACTAGAGGTTTATATCGCCTCGGCTTATTTCCCAATCAATGCTAAGGGGTTCCCAACTCCTAGAGAGGTCGAAGCTCTAATTCGGCACTGCCAGGAGAATAGGATTGCTCTGCTGTTGGGCTGTGACGCAAACTCCCACCATACAGTGTGGGGAAGCACAGACATCAACGACAGAGGAACGGATTTAATTGAATACCTAGGAGTGAGGTTCTCGATTTGACCACGAATAAGCTTTGGGACTCATTTAAAGAGGAACTCAAAGGTAGGTTTGTGGAATTCACAACAAGCTACAGATAGAGTAATAAGAAGCTATAGATAAGTTATATCACGCCGCGGATTTTCTGCGAAGGGCTAGATTTCATCATATGAAAATAGTTGCCCTATAAGTACAATCATGTCTAGGTCAGGAGTAGAATAGTTTAACACCCACCTGAAGAAACTCCGTAAAAAGAATAGAGTATTGTACAACAGGGCAAACAGAACTAAATTGCCTTCAAACTTGGACATCTACAAGACGGCTCAGTATGAATACAATAAGAACATAAGAATTTACAAACAGGAAGATTGGAGGGGCTTCTGTGAGAAATGTATGAATATTTTGGATACAGCGAGGCTCCACAATATACTGGAAAAAATCCGTAAGCTCGCCTCGGACACATAAGCCTCGATAAAGGCGAGTTTGCCAAAAACGAAGAAGAAACGCTGAATCACCTGATGGAAGTCCACCTCCCAAGTTTTCAACAAACTTAAACCGACCAAGAGGAGGGTGTTAGGTACCAGAAGAGAGAGAAAGCCAACTGGAATTTCGCTGCCAAGGTCGTTGATGTTAAGAAGGTGGAATTGGCTACTGGGTCTTTCTGCCCCTTCAAACCACCGGTGGCGGATGGCATTTACCCAATGCTCTTACAAAAGAGCATGGATTTCGTCGTCCCCCCACTGATGAAACTATTTAGGGCAAGCATTTTCCTTAAACAGGTGCCATCAGCATGGAAGAATGACAGAGTGGCCTTCATTCCCAAACCTATGAAGGAGGGCTACAGTGCTGCTAAATATTTCCCGCCGCTCAATTCAACGTTCTTCTGAGCTCTATGCTGTCGTGGAAAAATTAGAGCAGCAGCTGGGACAGGGAGGGAAAGCTGTGGGCACCTTATTGGACATGGAGGGTGCCTTCAGCAATTTTCCTCCAGAAGTCATCTATCGAGAGGCTTCTAGGTGCGGCGTGCCAGACTAGCTAGCAAGCTGAATACAAAGCATGCTACACCGGAGGCGACTCGAAGACAGATGGGACGAAGACCTAGTCAAGGGAGTAGGGCCGCGACAATGACCGCAGGGGGGAAAATGTAGAAGAGACCAGCCTGGTTATTCTCACGAGACAGTACAAAGTGTCAAAAGTTGACGACCCGCCCCTGCATTCCGTGGTAAGCGGCTGATGATTTCAGACTCAGTTGAATATCCGGGAGTAATCCTAGATTGCAAAATGAACTGAACGAAGCATTTTGAAACCCAATGCAGGAAGTTTGCCATGATATTTTGAATGTGCAGAGAGCCTTTGGTTTGAGGTAGGGTCTAGGGTCTAAAATGCTTGCATGGCTCTACTCCACTGTCCTTAAACCAAGGCTCTTGTACGCGGCAGGTCTGATGGCCACGGGTGAAAATCAAAACGATGCACGCCTATGTGCGATCCGGGATAGAGAGATGAAAGGCAACACAGAAGGTGCAAGGTGAGGCAGGAAGAGGAAAGATGGAGAAAAATTATGGAATCAAAATACAACAATTGGTATAAAACCGTTCATCTGGGGATGGGGGGACAGTATACCTGAAAAAGTTAAAAAATGAGAGCAAGTGGAATAGAATTGTGCGATTCAGAATAGGAGAGTGAGTGAAAGCAAGCCGATACTGGATAGAGGAACAGGGGAAGTTATGTAGTACTGGTGAGGAAGAGGAAGGCAGAAATGTGAATTATTTTGTGAGAGAAATTCTGCATGGAAATGGTGAGGGAGTGAATAGATGAAGAGAATGGAAGAGCTGAGGAAAAACAGAGGGTGGAAAGCTAGATAAAGCCAATAATTTTGGAAGAAAAAATTTAATTAGAGAAGTAAATTAAAAAGTCGAGATAACTATGAACCTACAAGATGTTAAGAGGAAACGAAAGCCCTGGAAGCTCGCTCATGCGCATATAATTTGTGAATAGTAGCAAATATCCAAGAAGTAGGAATTTAAGCTAAGAGGCTTAAGGCGTAGGCTTTGGACTCACTCCGCCGGCTTGCGGGTTCGATTCCCGCCTCGCACTCTGGACGAGCCTCGGCGGCCCATGCAGTGAACACTTGCCTAGCAAGGGAGTTGTTCATATCCGGAGACTCGTCGGACCAGTCCCTCTAGAGGAAAAGATTCTCTAAGTACTTAAAGCCGTTGCCCTTGATGGTTCGGAACCCACATAAAACTGAATCTTTTTTGGGAATAAAAAATATGAAAAGGCAAGATCGTTAGAAAAATAGATAAAAACTCGAGACCAAAGTTAAAAGACTGGTAGTAATTTACTTTTTTTTTCTCGAGGTAGGCTTCTTTATATTATTACCCAGGACTCGATTAGGTATGGACGCAATCTGTCCTTGGCTTGGATTGACTGTCGTAGGGCATTCGATGACACGAACCATGAGCTAGTTATCAAGCTCCTTGAGTGCCTGGAGGTTCACTCAAGAATAGTGAGATGCATGAAAGAGATTATGCTCTTGTGGCGGACAAGATTTGTTGTAACATCTGACAAAAGACAGGTGACTACCAGTTATGCGACCTATAACAGGGGAGTATTCCAAGAAGACTCTCTCAGTGTGACACTTTTCTGCATCTCCCTCTTGCCTCATTTTGTTGTGCTCCGAGGCTGTAACTCTGTATACCTATGTGGCCCGCCGAATAGAAGAGAAAATAAGATCAACCACCTTCATATATGGACGACCTTAAACTATTTTCCTCTTCAGAAAAGGACCTTAACATCCTTGTGGCGGCGGTAAATAGGTACTCTAAGGCGATTGGCATGAGCTTTGGACTGCACATGTGTGCCTGCGTCGACCTACACAAGGGAAGACTAGGAACTACATCATTGCGTGACGATCAGGATGTTCAACTCATAGGTGGAAATACCTTTTAACATCTTGATAATGGAGAGACATATGCATATTTTAGAACACCGCAAGCGGAAATCCAATATTTGCGAGTGGTAGGAATGGCTCTTCAAAAAAGGTATCGCCAAATTCTCAGACAAATTTGAGCTTCCGAATTACCTGGGAAGAATAAGATCGAGGCGACCAATATACTGGCCGTTCCTATACTCCTCTACACGTTTGGTGCAGTAAAATGAAACGTCGATGAGTTAAAGCAGCTTGACCGATTCTCTTATGCGACTCGCACATCAACATGAAGTCGTCAATGCTGCGGAATTTCCATACGTGCCGCAGACAGGGTCACAGAGGAGCTTTGTCTCTTATTTGATTCCAGCCACACGACACATTGCCTAGCATCACTAACACATTTGGTGCTCAAATGTCGTGTACAGGAAGCAGAAAATTCGCTTCTACTAAGATAACATGCTGACAAGCCCCTTCATGGTAAGTTCTACGGGATTATACGTAGACAAGAGCTATCGATCGGTCTGTCCAACATGTTTTTTAAATCTGCTGAATTGAGATCGGAGACAGAGGGATTCTTTTTTGCCTGTAAAGACGGCGTTATAGACACCATAGTTTACCGCAACCGCATAATGTGTGTACCTGTAGGCGATACCAACTGCCGAACGTACTGGCAAGATTTCAGAAGGCGGTTTTATTAAACACCTGTCGCATTGTAAGAAACTTCCTAGACCATCAGGAAGCAAGCGACTAAAAACCTACAGAATTATACATGGTAGCTCTAAGAAAGCAATCAGAGGTGACTGTTGTCACATCCAACAGTCGCGGCCGCTGTGTAGACATTAGAGCGGTAAAAGACAAACTGCAAACTACACCATGCTCCTAATCTTGTATCTACAACATGATCGCAAATGATATCAAACATCATACTAAATTAACTAATTACATCCTCGTCTCATCAGTCACTTGACTTAGTCCGTCGCTATGATGGAAAACAGGGTTCTTTTTAACCCGGGAACAAGTTTCAAATAAATATAATGAAGAGTCTTTAATTTCAAATATTCAATCTATATTATTAAAATTCAAGATTTCTCATTTAAAACATTTACAATTAAAAATCATCAAATTTTTATGTTATACAGTTAAAATTCTGCAATTTTGATGATTTACATTTGAAACTTCATGAATTTGGGAGATTTAAAATTCAAAACTCCTGACTTTTGAACTTCAAATTCATCACAATTCAAGAATTATTATTTATACATCTTTCAAAATTAAAGAGTTTTGAATTGTAAATCTTTAAAATTGAAGAGTTTTAACTTGAAAATTTTTAAAATTGAACAATTTTCCATTGTACCCTTTCAAAATTGAACTGTTCCGAGATAATGTTCCAAATTACATACCTTTAAAATATAACTCTTGAAAATTGAATATTTTTAATTCCAAATTTTGAACATTCAAGAATTTTCAATTGTGCTTCTTCAAAATTGCAGAACTTTAAATTCCAATTAAACCCTTCAAAATGGAAGAGTATTTAATTTGGAACATTTACAATTGAAAATTCAAAAATTATTAACACTAATATTAATGATATGTAATATTTCACAATAATTATAATTTCATAATTGAATAATATTTTGTAATCATTCCACTCTTTCATATTCTATTTGCCGTGACCGGCGTTCTTTCACATCACGGCAGGTATATTTCTGAGGTCTGTAATTCGAAGAGAGCCGTATGTGCCCGTTACGGCGTTTCCCCGAATTTCAGCATCCCAATCAACACCTTTAACTGCATTTTCAAAAATTAATTAACATTTGTAAAAAAAAATTTGCACAAATGAAAATATCATATGCAAATTAGTCTGGAACAATAAAAAAAAAAGTTTAGAAAATAAATTAGAATCCGCAATGCACGCGAATAAAGATCGAACAGTATTTGTCGATTTTCTCGGCCTTGTTCATTTTACAGTTAACGGTGTTCTTTCAGATCACAGCAGAATGCTACATACTAAGAGTCAAACATGATGTCAAAACTGACGTATCCCATTAAAAACTGCCAAATTGACAGTTGGATAATGTGAATGAATGAATTTGAATAGTATTATGAATAAGAATCTTTTGCAATCATTTAAATATTAATATTTTTCATCCTGGAGGGCATTTATAGAATTTTGAACCTCTAAAATACAAAGCTCTTAAAACTCTAAGCACAGATGATTCTTACTGTGTTACGTTTTAACACTATAAACTTCAATTCTTTCAATTGAATTCAATTTTCATTAAAAAATCCATCATATTAGAGCATACAAAATGTCTATCTGAATAAGTTTTTTCAGTTCAAATTAAAAGTTAGTATTGTTGCTGTAACAAAAATAATATTTATTTAAATTGAACTCAATAAGGTTTAATCAGGGGAAAATTATATTGACCCTCAAGAACATAATTGTGCCAAAACCACTCCACCGAGAACTATTTTATAAGAATAATGTTTCTTGTGCAACCACAGGATTGATCACACTTGTGTAGATGCTAAATAAAAAAAAATTATGAAATCAAATTTTCAATCAATTTTAGAGCTTCAATATTATGATTTTATAATAACTATTGTTTTGCCTTTAATCAAATCAGGAATCCGAAAGAAACTTTCTTTCCATTTCATTACCGATAGAAAAAAAAAGTATTTTTTGCTTTGCTGTGGTTAGCTATCTCTAGATTTGGATGAAATTAGGTAATATTCGAAATTTCATTCTAATTGCATCGAAATTGTCTTGTTTAACTGGTAATAACGAAATAAAAACGGAGGTTGCGTTCGGATACCGGAACAAAATTCTTTGCTTAACTTTCCGATTATTCAGTGTGAATAAAATAACTCACAGATTATGCAAAAAAAATTTACAAATCTGAATTCACATACATTTTTACAGTCAATAATTTACAATAGATAAATTACTATTCAACTTCCTGATCAAAACATTTCTTATTCAAATTAAAATATTTAAGTTACCTCTTGAAAACTCTATTGTTTTCAATTTCAAACTTATCTTGCTTGGTTGCTAACAAAATTGTTAAGGTTTGGATTTCTTCAAAATTATAAGTATTTCTAATTTAAATTAATTAAAAAATTGAAAGCTTGTAAGTTTGAAATTTTCCCTCACTATATTGAATTCTTTTTTTATTTGATGACTTTCAAATTGGAATAGTTGCATGCTCGTTTTCTCTAAATCAAAATTAAATATAAAATGCTGTATAAGATCCCAATTTATTTATAAGAAGGCCATAAAAAAATATAACCTTATTGTCACCAAGATCTTCTAAAGCTTACAAAATTCTCACAAGACAAAAAAACATCTTCAGGAATACAAAGAACGAAGCATAAAAGCTCTTGAATTTCTCAATTCAACCCAATTTCACAGAAATGAATTAATTAATGCTTCACTATTAATGAGTAATTACAAAAAACTATTCTTAATCTTTTATTATGACAATTTAATTAAAATTGCTTGTTTTTATAACGTAGTTAATGTAAAATTCACTAAGTATTAAAGTAAATAATATTTATAATATTTTTCTGTAACTTGACTCTTCGATCTACATTTTGTTTTAAATTTTTTGAAATTTGCACAAGTTTGAAATTATTTTTTAATCTTACTTTTTTTTAATGAAAATTTTTGCTCCCAAATCTTTTTTATACTTTTTTCAAATTTTAGGAATTCATTTCAAATTCTTTCAACTCTCTTTCAATTTTGTCTTAGAATTCATTTTTCAAAATAAAAACTCAAGTGAAGTTTTCCCATTAATCTTAAGAAAACTTTTTTATTCTCTTGAAACCTTTGAAAATTCTTAAAACGCTTCTATTTTGTTTCGAAATCTTCAAAAATCCATATTTTGTTTTAATTTTTCTGAAATCGTCTCAAATTTTTTATTATTTGTGGAAAAAACTAATCTTTAACAAAACAGTTGAATCTTCAACCAAAAAATATTACTTTTTAACCATTTGCATTTTTAACAAAAAAGATGAATTTTCTACCAAAAAGACGAATTTTCAACGAAATAGTTACATTTTCAACCAAACAGATAAAATTTCAAATAAAATGATGAATGTCCGTTTTTGTAAATTAATTTGCAACAAGAAGTTCAACTTTCAAAAAATCAGTTGGATTTTCAACAAAAAAAAATAAATTCTGAAAGCAAAATGTAATAGTCGATATTTCAACTAAAAACGATTTTAATTTTAAATCAGAAAGAGTTAAATTCGTCCAAAAAAGACGAATTATCAACAAAATAGATAAAATTGTAACCAAAGAGTTGAATTTTGAACGACAACAAAATAATTTCCAGCCAAGTAATTTAATTTTTTACCACAAAGATGAATTTTCAACCAAGACCATTAATTTTCTACCATAAATACGAATTTTTTACAAAATACATGAATTTTCAACAAAAACGATCCATTTTCAACTCAAAATGGATCAATTAAATTTTTAGTTAAGAAAATATAATTGAAAAAAAAAACATTTCCAACAAAAAATTCTTTAATAAATTACAGTTGAATCCTCAACGAAACAAATTAATTTGCAACCAAATAATTGCATTTACGACTGAAAATTTGAAATTTCGACCAAGAGAAGAATTATCAAACATCCATCCAACTGACTCGAACTATTCCTAAAAATTTGAAAACTCTTTCAAAATAAAAAAATTGCCTTAAAATCTTCTAATTTTTTTTAATTTTCTCAAATTTTTTTTAAATACAAAATCATTTATAATTTCCTGAAGAATATAAAAAAGTTGGTTGTATCTTTCAAATGATTCGATATTTTCCTCAAATGTTTCAAAATGTTTGCCTAAATATTTTTAATATTTTTTAAAAGTAATTTGTATTTACCCAGAAATCTGAAGACAAATGTTGTATTCTCTTGAAACCTTTCAAAATTCACATTTTCCAAAAGTTTGAATGTGATTCCCGGCTCGAATTTTGTATTCCCGGATTTTCCCGGGTTTCCCGTTTAGTGGACACCATGTATTCATATTCATGCTATAATAAAATAATCAAATCAGGAAATTGGAAACCAATCTGACTTTTTTTGTTGCAAACGCTGGATTGGTATCAGAGGCTTTAAAAAAAATGGACCCATAAACCGAGCTCGTTGTTTCGCTCACTCGTATTTTGTAAATGCAATTTCCCATCCAAGCACTCGTAGAAACCTTGTGTTGAGTTTCATATTTGACAGTGATCAATAATTTCGTCGTTTTAGTATGAAATCACGCAACTTTATCAGCCAGGCGTCTTGATTAAATCGGCGAAACAAGATTGACTGCCTCTAAAGAAGAAATTGGACTCATAAGCTTCAGGGAACTTTCCTCGAACGAGCACTAATTCACCTCGCCTTGGAATATCAAAACATCAAAAGTAAGAAAGAAAGCTCATCATATGTTTGCAGGTGAGGGTGGTCATGGGTAAAGGAAAACCCCGATATCAGGGGAAAATCAGGGAATCTTGTTGGGCAGAAGAAGTCAGTGAAAAGTCAGGGCTTTTGAATAAAATCTGTCAAAAGTCAGGGAATTTTCATAAGAGGCGCTTTAAATAACTGTCAAGGATAATAAATTTGAAATTTCGTAATTTCCATTTAAATTTTTTTTATTCTGTTCATAAAAGATTCAATGTTAAAAAAAAATTCAACCATGAAAATTCAACCGAAATATTTTTTGGTTGAAAATTCGACTATTTTTTTGGAAATTCATATTTTTGGTTTAAAAATTCATCTCTTTTGATAAAAACTTTTTGTTTTGTTTAAAGAGCAACTTTTTGGTTGACAGTTTAGTTGTTTTGTTGAAAATTCCTTCAGGGGGGGGGGGTTGAAATATTTTGGTAAAAAATTAACATTTTTGTTGAACATTCATGTTTCCATGTTGAAAATTCAACTAAAATCTTTTTTTTTTCTTGAAAATTCAACTATTTTTTTTAATTTCGTAATTTTTATTCAAAAATTCATCTCTTTTTGTAGAAACTTATTCTTTTTTTATCTTGAGTACAACTTTTTGGTTGAAAATTTAGCTGTTTTGTTTTTAAAAATCCTCTTTTTGGGTTGAAATTCAACTATTTTGGTAAAAAAATTAACGTTTTCATTGAACATTCATATTTTTATGTTGAAAATGCAACTGAAATCTTTTTTTATTGAAAATTGAACTATTTTATAGAAAATTCCTCTTTTTGGCTTGAAAATTCAACTATTTTTATGAAAATATAATTTTTTGAATGAAAATTCATATTTTGGTGTTGACAAATACACTGAAATATTCTTTGGTTGAAAATGCAACTGAAACCATTTTTGGTTGGAAATTCAACTATTTTGGTGTTGGAAAATCATTAAAAATCATTCTTGGTTGAAAATTCAAATATTATTTCGAAAAGTCGTATTTTTGGTTACAAAATTCATCTCTTCTGGTACAAACTTCTTTTTTGGTTCAAAGTGGAACTGTTTGGTTGAAAATGTACTGCTTTGTAGAAAATTCCTCTTTTTGAATTGAAAATTTAACTATTTTAGTAAAAAATGAACTTTTGTATTGAACATTTATATTTTGCTGTTAAGAATTCAACTGAAATATTTTTGTGGTTGATAATTCAACTATTTTTTTCTTAAAAATTCATCTCTTTTGGTAGAAACTTATTCTTTTTTGGTTTAGAGTGCAAATGTTTCGTTGAAAATTTAATTATATTTTTGAAAATTCAAGTCTTTGGTTGAAAATTGAACTATCTCATTGAAAATTCGTTATTGTCGTTTTTTTTTAAATATGAACTATTATATTTTTTGAAAATCCAACTGTTTGTGATTGAAGTTTAATCTTTTTGTTTGAAAATTCGACTACTTAGTTGAACATTAATCTTTGTGAGTAGAAAACTCTAGTATTTTGGTTGAAATTTCCACTATTTTGTTGAAAATTTAATTATTTGTTAAAAATTCAAGTATTTTGTTAAAAAGTCATATTTTTGGTTCAAATTAATTTGATATGTTTGAATTTTAATTTGAAATTTTAATCCGTTAATAACAAAATCTATTTTAAAAAACTGAAAACATTAAAATTCTGGTCTTTAAATATTAATGGTCAGGAAAAATGTAACATTAATCAGGGAAATGTCGAAGAATTTCGAAAATGTAGTTTTTCGGCCACCCTGGTGCAGATCCGAAGTGAAATATGTTTACTTGTTAGCACATTAAAACGCATCAGCTAAGTACTATACAACAGAAAAGGCAGAAATTAATAAATAAATAAAGCGAGCTCTTTCGCGAATCAAATGGCAAAATATGCCAATATTTTTCTTGAATATGTCCTATAATATAATAAAATATGAGAAATAAAACATATTTCAATTTGCGTAACAAATACTCAAGGAAGATCTTATGTGAAATTTTCTACCGTAAAATTAATTAAATGATTAAAAAGATTATGTAAGTATGATACGCATGCCGGAATTAAATTTCGCCATTTCATAAGCCTCATAATATTTACTTTACACTATAAATAATTCCTAAATTATATTTACTAAAAGATACTAGAAAAGTTCACAAAATTAATATTATTTTATCAGGATCGGTATGATCTAACCAAGACGACCGGTTTAAGTTTATTTAAAAAAAAAATATCTTGAAATGAAAAGTGAAAATATCGTGTGTATCAGAAAAATAAAATATTTATCACTTCTAAACTAAAATTTGAAAACGAGGCAAAAGGACGTTTAAAAGCACGTAAGATATAAAAATTATGTTTTGTTAAAACGTCGTTTATATTCCATAAAAATTTACCATTAAAATGAGCTCAAGAAAATATGTTTATTTACACTATTTTCACAATATTTATTTTATTATAAAATTATATGATTTCATGCAAATAACAAAAATCAGGTAGTACCATATTTCTTGTCGGTAGTGAATATTGAAAAAAATTGTATTAAAAAAAGTTAATTCTACTATTAAATTTTTATTGCTATTTTATTGAATATATTTTATTTCATTTTGTCATTCTTCTTTAGCTTTTGAAAAAAAAAATTAGTAAGATTAAAGATTGTATAACAATTACTCAAATAAATACTAACCCGGGAAATGACAGTGAATTAATTTTATGACGGGAATTTTACAAATTTTTATTAGAAAATTCTATTCAATCATTTGAAATGTCGTAAATTTCATATCACAAGATATGAGTATAATTTTAAATAAGATCGATTGCAACTTTTTTTAATGTTGAGTACTAAGTTCAACTGTTCACTTTTTCAATTATGAAATCATTTAGTTTATAATGCGTGATTCTAAAATCCTTAAGCTTACAATTTTTCCATATTAAGTCTTCTGAATCTGTTCAAAATTAAACAATTTACAGAATTTAACCTTGAAAATTGAACTGTTTCAATTCGAAAGCCTTAGTTGAACCAATGTAAATATCGTATTGAAACTTTATCAAATATTTTCCATTTTTAAATAATTTCAAATTAATACCTTCATAATTAAATGCCTTTATTCAATTGTAGATCCTATGTTTTAATATTGTTATTTGTTCAGTCTAAAATATTCCATTTTTAAGGCCATGTGACGAATGGGTCACGTGACCGGCTTCCTACCTTACCGACACTTTTTTTATTTGTAGACTTATTTTCACACGAACAGCCACATCGAGTTGAAAATTTGGGATAATAAATAAGAAGCACTAAGAAACGCGGCTCTTATATATATATATATATATATATTTGAGTTTGCATGTCTCTTTAGACCCCTAAAAGAGGTCGTTTAGGTATCGGTGTAGGAGATACGGCGCGACTACGAGGACGGTTTACCTCCCTCGAGAATCAATATGCAGTTATGTCTGATATGGCATATTATCATGTCGTTTCTTGCTGCCGATGTAGTTCCAGTGACTTTCGTTGATGGTGGTGCCGGCATAAATGCTAGAAAGTCTATAAAGACCCACGCGGGTCTCGATAATGCTGCTATTAAAATCATGGAACTGTACACAATAAATGCACTGGTCGCCGCACTATAGGATATATGTTTTTACACAAGTCTTCAAAAGATCATTGTAAAACGGAGAAGACATAAAAGTGGAAGTTCAGAACTGTAAAACGAAAAATATTAAGTGACGATGATGGTATAAATGAAATGAGAGACCAGAAAGTAACGACGAAGTAATTTTTTTATACTGGCAGTATAAAAGTGTCGGCAGTATTAATCGTAAGTGGCGATTGATATGCGTGAAAAGTCTTGATTAAATCAGTAAGGAAGATTTTATTGAAATATGGTGACAATTCGGAAAGGGGGATACTGTCAAAGAGATTTTTCGAGGGTCGAGTAAAAAGCGAGAGGAAACCATCTTGATCAAAGCAATCAGAATTGTATAATAAATGGGGTAGGGTCTGAGTAGCTGTAATTGCCGTTCAAACAAGAAAAGTAGTAACTACATTTTGGATGAGTCCCGATCACACTAACCACAAATTTCTAATGTTCACTATTCACAAATTAAATCTCAGTTTGTTTGTCGTTCGAATTTTAAATAATGTATATTTACTTAATTTTCGATTATAAAGGTTAATTCAATAAAATTAAATTAGATTTTGCTTTTCTATTTTTTTAATTAAAACAGATAGGATTAAACGTGAAGTTAACAAATGGATAAAATGAGATATTGTAACTATACTTTTTCCATGAAACTACGTGTAATCTGAAAATAAATAATATTTTCACATCACAGGATGAAATATTACCTAATTCGGCCAAGATTTATTCATTTTATTATCAATTTTTTCCGTGATCTATGAAAAATAATTCCTCATGCAAATTTAAAATTTGAGGTTAGGTTGACAGGGGACTCATCTACAAAGTAGTTACTACTTTTCTTGTTTGGACGGAAGTGTAGGCATGGATGTTAAATTATTATGGATACGAGAAATGTCGACGGTCTCATGACAGAAAAGACTTTGGTGGCGGTTGTATAACTCTATAGGACGAAGTATGCACGCTTCGTGCTGCCGCATTCGTGTATAATTAAAATGCAAATTAAAAAGCATTTCCAGACGAATCCAATTATTTATGCGCGTGGCGTTTTATTTCATTGTCGGTGTCCGCTGTCCGCAGAGGTGCCATTCTCGCAGCGCGAGTTCGCTTAATACGGTTTACGAGTTTAAAAATAAATTGTATTTATTTCCTACGGTTAAGTTTAAATATGTTCAAATGTGAACTATTATATTTGCTTTTAATCATTTCATCGTGTAAAATTCATTGAAAAAAATGAGTCCAAGTAGGCGACATAAAGGCGACAAATAAATTTGGATTATTAGACTGCAAGATGTCGTATTTATAAGGTTCCCTTACCTAAACTTATAAATTATAAGTTTTCCCAGACCCTATTTGTGTCATGTTTATTAGTGATTTCAAACAATAGATGCATTAGATTTTCTGGTTAACGACTCGCCCAGCAAGCGATTAAAATAAAAGCCAATATCATGAAATAGAATCAGTTTTCGACGAAACGAACAGCAAGCACCTTAGGTTAAAACGTAATTACACATGATCAACTGCAGCTATATGATAACACGAACTTTCATTTCACGTAGCTTCATGGCTGCCTTTCAGTATGCCTGCGACTTCGAATATTCTTGCGCTTTCTGCGTATGAAATTCACCCCGATTCGCTGATATCACTGAAAGAGAAGTGAGTGTCGTTTGCATTTGATGTGAATAGAGGTGGCCAAGTTTGATTTCTTATAATTTTCTAGTTTTAAGGGTTCTGTAGCAAGGTCGTACCTAGGGTAACCAACTCAGTAAGCAGCTGGGCTCGGAGATTGTGGTGACGAAAGAGGGGGGGGGGAAGTAGAATTATCAAAAAATTATAAAAAACATTTTTGCAAAAGTGCAAACAGTGCGCATGCCCGAATGTTTATAGTGCTAATTCGAAAAGTCTAAGCGCTTTCAAGCGGCACGCTCGTACTCACTCAGAAAAGTATATATATGTCTATTATATACATGTTTCAAGAGTTGGGGGGGGGGATTACACCTTGCCCCTCCCCCGGCTACAGCCCTGTTTTGTATCTTCAGGCGGAAACGCCTATAGGTGTAGTTAGGTGTCTATTCATTCGTACATCCGTCGACGTTTTTGAGTCGTGCAACATTCGCTGAAAAATATTTAGAACTCGAAAAAACTTGTACATACGTGCTGAGAATAATAATCTTCTAAAATTCTATGAACTCTTGCTCTTGGTTCTTATTGAAAGGGAAAGGAATAAGGGGAAGGGAGGGGGGAAAAAGTGAGGAGGGCGTGACTGGAGGGGCATATGGAGTGGGAGGCGGTCGGAAGGTTAGCGAAGGGGCGAGAGTTATCGACATGTGAGGGGGTGAAGGCGAAAGAAGGGTAAGAGATAGTGAGGGGATTCGGAAATAAGGGGAATGACAGGGTAAGAGGTGAGATTAGGTGAAGGGTGAAGGTCAGGAGTGAGAGGAAGGGCGAGTGCTGGGGTGATGGGAATGTGTGGGAGGCGAATAGTACGGGAAAGGATATGGGAATTGTAAATATAGGGTGCTATTCCTATGACCTATTTGAATTTGAGTACTTAAAATTTTTGCCTGCTTTTGATTTCGAAAGTAAAGCTTCCAAGGGCGAGCCTAAGGGACGAGTGAATCAGTTAAAGGTGCAATTGGTTGGTGAATAAAATTATGTTCAATGTTGCGGTTGCAATAAATCAGCCTTGGCAGAATGAGCAGACAGACCAGTCTACTAGCGAGAGCGTGTGGCGCTGATGGATAGTTAATGAGGCGCAATGAGGACTGACCACCCTGCACCTGCACCCCTCATATCTCACCGCAGGACTCCATTAGCGGCTACCTAATTGGCCTCGCGGATAATTAAGTGGGCCAGTACCTCTCTTAGTGTCTATCTCCCTCGCTCAGGCGCATACACGTATATGTACAAGACCCAATCGCTCTTGCATATGCGTCTGCTTTTAAATTTTACATGCACGCGTTCTTCTAGGCGGAAATAAGTGTGATACATTTTTATTTTGTTCTTAAGTATGCTTTGTTTTGATGTTGAAAGTATGTTTTAAAAGTTCATGAATAATTACTTTAGAACAAAAGTTTGAGTTAACATTTTTTATTAAACAATATTTATTGAAATTCTTCTGTTTTCCTTTTCGTTGTGTAAAAAGCTGCATTTCTTATTTGATCTTAGTGATCAAGGACTGATTGTACTATTCAAAGTAGTATTTACAACTCCTCTTTATTTATAATAAAATTAAACTTATCAAAGAAAAAATTTATTTTCTAAAATAATAAAAGTATGATTACTAAATATATATATAAATTTGAACAAGAACGAACCATATAGAGTTGTGCAGATTTCCGTGAGAGAATAAAATAACCAATTGATAATTAGGATTGAATAATAATTGCACTTGTTATCCACGAAGGAATCTAGAGCACAAAAATATAAATAAATTTGGTTAAATAACAAGTTTTAACTTTTTCCGTGCATGCAATATAGTTATTATATGGGAAAAAATATTTGGTTGACCAAACTAATTTGTTTGGTGATTTTAACCCAATCTTTTGATAGATAGAGTATATTTAGTTGATGCAACATATCAAATATATCCCACACTCTGTACCGGCCGAGTAACAAACTAGTACTTTACTACTCTTAGGGCTAGCCGTACGAATAGCCACTATTTTCTCGTGCAGCCAGCCGTGTGAATAGACAATTCGTTTGTTTTCATCGTGAAAAATTGTACTGAAAATAAAAAATTCCATTTTCCACCAAAAGTATGTGAGATACGAAAAAGTGGTAATTATTGAAATTATTCATCCCAAGAAGATCTACAACTTTGCTTTATACTTTTTTTATAATGCCCATAGTTTTTGTTTTAACCGCAAAAGATTTTATTAAAAATCATGACTTCCATTGTTCAGTCAAACTATGCAAGATAAAAAAAATGAACATTAAAAAATTGTTCAGCCAAAAAAGATCTACATACTTTGTTTTGGCCATTTTATATGGTGAGACATGCTGTTTGCCTGAAAGAGTGGATTGCAAGATAATCTAGAAATATTGAGCAAAAGCTACTTTTCTTCAAGTACTACAGTTGATATCCCTTGATTGCCCTGAAATATACTATTTTCTGTCGACTCTACAAACATAGGAAAGTCGCAATTTTCATGCAGGTGTTGGAAAAATAATTTTATCACATAGAATGAAAGTTTGTTAGTTGAAAAATATTCTTAAAATTAAAAGCACTCCTATAAATTCTCCACATTGTGGTATATCTTTTTTAAAGTTTTCAATTTGAAGTGACCACGCTCTGATCAATCTGCTCCTTTAGTACTTTCAAATTAAAAAATATTCAATTAATGAAACAGCTGCTGCAACTTCTGGCCTAATTTTACTTGAAGATTAATTTATTCCATTGGACCATTCAAGATTTAATTAAAAAATCAGGTGTGTGCTCAATGCATTCTTAGTTTTCGTAATCACTGGAGATATCTTATTTATTTCGCATTTGGACAGCTTTTGTTAATTAATGCCACACCCGTCGCACTCAGGATGAGTTTGCCGCGTCGCATCGGCCACAGTTTATATAAAAATGCCGAGTCGCGACGTTAATGCAAACAGGTGCAGTGATTTTGCACTTAATTGCGCCGTGATTTCATGGCCTGTGATGACCACGTTTAAGCAGGTGCTTGAATTACACGCTTTCTCCAAAAGTAACAAGCTCATGCCAATGATGAACTAATTGAGGAAGTCTCAGATGAGTAATTATCTTACCTCGAATGGGAGGTTAGCCAATCGATTTTTTATAATCTGCGAAAATATGTACCCGACGTGCATACATGAGCAGCGAGTGCAAGAAAAATAAGTAAAAATCTCAGGCGTGGCTTGAAGAGTCCATAAATTTTATCAGGAGTAATCGTTTTTCTTGGACGGAAGATTAATTCATCCATGAGAGCCTAATTAGTGAACGTGATCCAATTCAGAAATACATTTCTTATACTAAATTATCAGAGGAAAATTTTGGTTTTAATTTAATATTATTCACAAAGTATAATATGTAGTTTCGAATATCTAGGATTAAACAAGGCTTATTTCAAACTAACCGAGGTGGAAATTTATTACTGTCTCTGGATTGCGCTGAACTATTTACGGCACTGGATCATTACTGGAAAAATCCCTAATGATAACTATGTTCTTCACTGAACGTTACTGGACAAATAACTCTTATTGTACTGAGCTGGTACTATAGGCCCACTACGATAAAGGATACTTGTCCAGAACCATTTGTTGCTCTGGCTGGCTCTGGCTGGGCACTAGGTCAGTAATAGGAAAATACAAATTGTCTTGAGTCTAATTCAATTATATTCAGTTTTAAATATTTCACCAATTGCATTATGAATTTTTCTCAGAATTGGCCCTGAAATTAGTAACAAGTAGTAAAAGGTAGCTGTGGATAAAATAGATTTACTAAATCATACAGTTTTCGCATGTTAGAATGTGCTAATGAAAATAATTTTATCCAGTGTAGAGTTATTAAGCGAGCGAAGTGATTAATGAGTTAGGACGATCTGATGGGATGACACTTAGTATTTTTGAATCAGTTAAGCTACTTACGAGTAGACCGTTCTTGAATTTCCTTCTCCGCTTCTGACATCATGCGTGGCAATTATGATTTATAGTTGGCTACCTCGCCCGAAACAGAGTACATCAATTACGTGTCGGTTATTACCTACCCTGACAACAAAGGGCGGTTTTCACCCTGCAGGCTTCATACTTATACAAACATACTACGTACAGTCTGCAACTCGCCGGTTAATTAATCACACTAGCGGGGTATTATTTATCTTGTACATCCCACGGCCGGAGAGCAAGATCGGACGAAGTGATCTCATTACTCACTAAGGGTTCATCGTATCATCTTCCGCCGTATTCGCTGCGATTAATAATGGACTTGACAAATGAACGTTTATCATCACACGCGAGCACCGACTCACCCATTAACAATACCACCGTTTCGAACAGAAATTCACTAGATAAGTCGGGGTCAGCTCATCTTTTATGCAGAAGAATTTACTTTTGCAAAAGTGATTTTGCAAAATTAAGTTCATATTTAAGGTCAATAATACAAGTAAGCTACTAGGGTGACGTTAATTTCTCCAAGTGTTTGACAGGAAACTCAAATCATGATACCAGACTTTAAGGACAAAAGTATACACATACAAGACGACCTACTATGATACCGTCACAATGGGGAATTTAAAATATGCAATAATTTACAAAAAATAGAAAAATGATATACGCGGGTCGAAAGGAGTGAACAAAACTATTTTTTGTAATCCGTTTTTGAGGTATGTGTAATTTTTAAAGTATTCCATCAGGATAACCCGCATTAAAAAAATTAGATTTAACTTTTGACCACCACAGGGGGGTAGAAAGTTTTTGAAGTTTAAATGATAATAAAATTTCTCTGGTGTTCCATGATAAATAATAAATCCTTTAATCAAGTAGAGAATTTTTCGATGCATTTCGCCATGAATCATGGCCTCTACAAGACAAGTTCTCTACTTGATTAATGGAGATATTATTTAACCTCAAATTTCTAGACCTAAGGCCAAGACAAAGCAAAGTTATTTTTTCTAAAAATAGGTCTAAACAATTCAAAGTTGTTGAATATATTTTGTTCATTTTGAAATTATTAAAAATATCTACGATTTCAATCTGTAATTTTGCCGTTGTAAAAAAGGTTGGTAAGGTAGGAATTATCGCTTGGAATTGTGTGTTACATGGTCTTGAGTTAGAACGTCAAAAAATTTGAAAATGTACTGTCATTATGATCGAACCTTTTGAAATAATTTTTTTTTTCTAATTTGATGTCTTCTAATTTGGAAACGTAGAATTTTGTAAGTTTTTCATTCGGAGATTATCTAGTTATGAAAGATTTTAGTTTGTATTTATTTAAGTTTTTAAGGGGGTCGCTGGTGTAGAGGGTCAAAAAATAAATTTTTTTTCTTTTTCGCTCTGAAGCCATTGTTGGGTCTCCAGAATAGCCTCCAGGAGTCTTTATGGCGTTCCCGCGCTTCTTGTATGCTATAGAGCCATGCAGCGCTGGCGCGCATTTGAGCACGGCGGCGTCAGCCCCTATTGCACTAATCGAGCATCTACTGAATCATAGCTCCATCTATAGCTTGTTTGTGCATGAAAGTACGGCACCCGAGTGTCAACGTTTTTCACAAATCCACGTTTTTCAAATTGGCGGACACGATAACTCAAAACCTATCAAACCAATTGACTTTTTTTGCGTATTCAACCAGTTGATAAGTGTAATTTCTCGGCGAACTATTCCAAACTGAAAAAAGAAATTTTAATGATTTGTTTAAAACAAAAAATAGCACATTTTAGGGGCACAAATGACACTTTCCACTTTTTGTCTACAATTTTTTGAACAATGTCTTATTTTTTTCTTTTTTTTTAGATCATTTAGCAGCTACGAGTCTGATCTTTTTAAATCTTTTTGGTTTTTTGGTTTCAGACCATTTTTTCGAGGGTTATCATACCCGCCATTCGGCTTCTCGAAGCGGAGATGGTTGGACATCTGCCCTGATACCGCCAACGTATGCAACTCTGCGAAAATAAACAAATTTTGTTGTGAGCAATAATACCCACTGTTGCCTTGCCTTAAAAATCATCCGACAAAATCACTCTCATTTTCAGCCCTCTACACCAGTCGACCCCCTTAAGACTACTTCTTCGTCATTGTACAATTTATAATGATATATCTGAAAAATTAACATGCTAAAATTTTATTTTGAACATTGTTAAAACAGTTTGAACTATTTAGTATCACCTTAAAAGACTTTCGATTGGCAATTGTATTTATTGAACGTTTTATTTCGAAATTGTTCAATTTTAACCCTCAAACGGCACACTTCAACCTAGCATACGTAAACGGCACACTAGTGCGATTTGTTTTTTTTCTTGCAATTTTAATATTAAATATTTAACATATTAAGCATATAATAAACATCTATAATAAAAATTGGATGACCGTGAAAAATCTTTGAAACCTTGGGAAACTTAGAAATGACCAGGAATATTTTTGTGATTCTTGAGTGGCAATCCTATGTTCTATGATTATCTTTCTTAAATAAAAAAAATAGTTTTCTCTAATTTGAAAATAATTTAAAGAAAAAAAAGAAATTCATTTTCATTTAAGTGAAGGTTTACAATCACTAAAAATTTAAGTACCTTCAATTATCTGCTGAAAAAACCATATTCGAGACAAAACAGCGAGGGTGGAAATTGTTTTCAGAGTAAATTTACGACGTGAAAGATTGCCCTCATACTCCATTAAGATTAGAAAACGACCGCATCATCACTTTTTTCCTCTTCTTCCGAAGGGACGTTGGCATTTACATACACATTGATGTTTGCGATAAACCGGATAGAACGTACTTGAATGTAGAAATGAGATTTTGAAATAGTTTAACACTAGGAAGACCGAGGCTTTTTGAGGTAAATATAAAATGTCGCAATAATGATATTAGCCACTATAAAATGGAATCACCGCGGTATATTTATCTCCAGAAAGGACTAAAATTCACGAAAACGATTCGGTTTGTGTCTAATAGTTAAGGAATAGCAAGAACGAGAAAAAGCAATGGGTCAAAATAACCCGCTTCGGTAGTTTTAGGGCTAAAGGCGTATATTTAGTATCAATATCACAAGATTATTATCAATATAGAGATTGACAGTGACTTTAAATTTGATAAATACACATTAATCAATTGTGGTGAAAAAAGGGGAAACTTTGCACCATAACATTGGAAAGAATTTCCAATTAACTTGTGCTTGAACTTGACTAGTTTATATCCACTTATTAACAATACTACGAATTCTTAAATTATGGTTGAATACTGACCAAAGTATTGTTCAAATTTGTTTCCGAGTTGGTCCAGATTTGAAATAGAAAGCTGTTATCAGGAATCTCAAAGGTGTAGTTTTATTTGAGAGGATAAGAGTAAGAGAGAAATAGAGGGAGAATTTTAGTATAGGATACCTTTGTGACTTTGACAACAGTGCCATCTGATACGCAAACTATTGGGTATCTCGAAATTATTTGGGCAATGTTTATGAGAAAAAGCAGTGAATATCAATTCATTTTAATCAAAAATGTTAATCTTCGGGCTAAAAGTAATTGTTTACTATAAGATTTTTGGTTAATATTGAATTTAAATTCAAATTTCTTCCCAATAGTTCCGAATTGGTGGCGCTGTCGTAGCTATCCAACAGGCGTATTGCCATCGTTTGTCTTTTCAATAACCGAATGAGCAAAATAACAGAAATATCGCTTTCAATTGAACTACCCAGGACAGTTTCCTATGTAAGTTTTTATTGCACTGGGATTTCCTTGAACACTGTTTGATGTTGGAAGTTTAATTTTATTTTTGAAACCCTTATATTAAATGAGGTCTAGATAACTAGGTATGTCAGATCGATGAGTATCTATGATAATCTACTTGAAAAAGGAATGAGATATCGATTTCTATAACACATATAAAAATTGTGCAGTAAATAATTTTGATCTTTTTGAGTGCTATGATAGTCAGATCCCTTAATCAACTCCTCCTGTATCAGTTCACATATAATTTTCTGTAAACGTCCGGTGAGTAATATTCTTATCATTTTAATAATTTGTAAAGTTAATTATTCGACTAGTTCAATACCTGGGAATATTATTAATTTTTTAAAATTAATATTTTCAAACCTATTCAAGGTCCTGCAGTTTTTTCAGATATTTCGCTGTTTACATCAACGGGAACTATAATGTCCTTATGTCGTTCTAGTGGATCCATTACTTAATCTTCATGATTATTCCTAGCACCCTTGCCTTTAGCTTTAATTAGCTCTTTGTTAATCACATCTTCCAGAGCAATTTCATCAATAGAAGGCTGTTGTTCAACTTCCATTTTGATGGTAGCTATTTCTCTGCCAAAAAATAAAGACGCATCACATCTTCGTGCATATAATATGTAAATTTTAATCGCTATCTTGGTTGCTGAACCTCTGCTTCTATCTCTTTTTGTATTACAGTATCTACTTCTGGAGGATGTGGTGGTATTAAATCATTAGGAGGTTGTGTCACCATGCACGATTGGGTTGCAGCCAAGTGAATGAAGAAGGGATCTAAAGCTTAAGGTGGGATCCAAACCATCAGAATCTCGGTAAAAGTACACGGAAAACTTTCGAGATGTGCCGGCTCAGAGATTTAATTCTGAACCTTCCACGTTATGTCCGAGTGCTTTACCGCATTATATTTTTCTCGCAAGGAAACCTAGGTAGGTGTCCGCCTCTAATTTTATTAATTGTGACATATGTTGTAGTAATCGAAAAACTAAACGACATGTGTTTCTTCTCATCTGCCCAAATTGGGGGTTTGGGTGTGAAAACCGCTCTCGAAAATTAGGGTTTCAAATACGCAGTTAATTGTTTCTTATATAGCAGCGGTATCTTTCACAATAAAACCAACTGGAAAAAATTTCTCACAATGAGAGATCAAAAATGTGATTTTATGAAATTGTTCGAAAAATTTTTAAGGGGGTGAACTAGCCCAACATTATTTTTGATCACACAAAAATTGCCAAACAGTAGTGAATTCAGGACGAAAAATGTGAAAAAAGATGTATTTGCTCACAATAATTAAATAAAGTTGACGTGTTTTTGAGTTTTTGCGAAAAATTATTTTCTAGGGGGTAACCACTGTTAAGTACATTTTATTATGTTTTTCTAAAATAAAGCAGCTTTTTAAAACAAAACCAGTTGGAAACATTATTTTTGATCACACAAAAATTGCTATACAGGCGTAAATTCAGGCAAAAGAAAATTGGGAAAAATATATGTTGCTCGCAATAATTAAATAAAGTTGACGAGTTTTTATTTTTAGTACATAATCAATTATCATCATCAAGGTATCAGAAACTTTTTAAATAATCCTGGTTTAAAAGTGGGTATGTCACAGAAAAACCAGAAGAATTTGAAAATCCAGTAGATTTGTCCTTCAAGACATTTTCCAACACATTGTGTGAAGTTCAAGGATGTGAAAATGTAGCCGTGATTAGATGTTTGTGGTGCAAAAAATCCTTGTGTTTCGAATATTTCTTCGAAGAGCATCATTACTGTACCACACACAAGAAATAAGGAAGTATGATAATGCGTGCTGGTCTTATGAATCTACTTGTCATAATCACGTTCACATTCTTTTAACAGTTCAAAATGTTCTGTAGTATAATGCATTTAAAATATACAAAAACTCAAATTACATTTGACATAAATGCTTCCCAATGTAAGGCCTACTTCTGATAATGTAAAATAATGTAATGGAAGTTCCTTAATTCCATGGAAACAAGCCAATCGTGAACTGCACTTATGGTGATTTTGTGTAATCAATAATACTTTTGTGGTAGATCATCCACCAGAAATTACTCGAAAAATTTGAGAAAATCACATCTTTTATATCTCACTATAAAAACATTTTTCTAACTGGTTTTGTTCAAAAAAGCAACTTTATTTTGGAGAAACATAATAGAATGTACTTGAAAGTGGATACCCCATAGAAAATGATTTTTCGCGAAAATGCAAAAATGCGTAAACTTTATTTAATTATCGCGAGCAACATATCTTTTGCCCTATTTGTTGGCCTGAATCTACTACTGTTTGGCAATTTTTGTATAATCAAAAATAATTTTAAGGTGGTTTACCCCCCTAAAAACTTTTCGAAAATTTTGAAAACATCATATGTTGGATCTCTCATTGTGCAGAAATTTTCCCAATTGTTTTTGTTTTGAAAAACCGCTTTATTTTAAAGAAACATAATCAAATGTACTTAAGGGTGTTCACCCCCTAGAAAATAATTTTTCGTGAAATTGAAAAAACACATAAGCTTTATTTAATTATCGTGAGCAACATATATTTTTTCCAATTTTTTTTTTGCCTGAATTTACTCCTGTATTGCAATTTTTGTGTAATCAAAAATAATTTTGGCGTAGTTCGCCTCCCTAAAAATTTTACGAAAATTTTGAGAAAATCTTACTTTTGATCTCTCATTGAGAGAAATTATTTTCAATTGTTTTTATTGTGAAAGATACCGCTACTATATGAGAAACAAATAACTGCGTATTTAAAACCTCAATTTTCGGGGCCGGTTTTCACTCCCAAAAACCCGATTTGGGCAGAGAAGAAGAAAGACGTGACGCTTAGTTTTACAAGTACTACAACATATTTCAGAATGAAGAAAATCGGAGACGGAAACTTACCTAGGTTTCCTTAGGAGCCGTGCATATATTACGTAATCGTCAGGGGGGGGGGGTCATGTAAATGATTACGAATGATTACATTGGGGAAGGGGGTATTGTTTGAGTGATTACGCAATTATATGTTTAGGTTCCTATTTTCATAAATCTCTTCTTTCTTTAATCTTTTTTAATTATTCCGCGTGCATGGCATTTTTTCCCTAAAACGCTGATAGAGTGCGTGAAAGTATGAGCATTAAAAATGCCTCTAAAGGTGCTTTTCTTGTGAATACATCGTTTTGAGCGTTTTCAAAATCTGTTCACAATGACGTTACGAAAAAATGTCTTCAAGGGACGATTTGTTTCAAGAGCTGTGTAAAGTTGACAAAATCAGGTATCCTAATGAGTCTTAAAGATGATTACGTAATCAAGGGGGGGGGGGTCAATCCAATAAATATGGTCGATTACACCGGGGGGTGGGGCTCAAAAATGGGTGAAAAATTGATTACGTAATATATGGATGTCCCCTTATCAGTTGAAATTGATTCATTTATTATGAAACATGAATAAATGTCACTTTAGTTGACTTCAGAATTTTTTGTAAATTGAGTTTATATAACTTGGATTAAAATAATGGCGTATTTTTGTCTTGGCAATAAAATTACACAGGCCGAAAAATTTTAAAGCTAGAGACCAGACCTAACATTTCCGAAGGATTTTGATGCGCTGAATCCGAATCCGAGCTCAAAATTACTCCTGTACGTCAGGTTTTCAAGATATCCTAACCTAAAAGTGCAAAAAACGCGTTTTTAGCTGTTTTTGAGGTTATGGGTTTACTCTTAAGGCCTCCCAATCAGATTAACGCCTTTTGGGCCTTCATGCTTTGAAATGATATCGTCACCCGGTCAATCTAGTAAAGTAATTTGATTATTCAAATTTTTTTTCTCATTGAGGAAAAAAAATTAGAAATTTTTTTTCAAAATCATTAAAAAAAAGAAGATTTTTCTTCATTAAGGTTTACTCTTAAGGCCTCCAAATCAGATAACACCTTTTTGGCCATCATATTTTGAAATGATATCATCATTCGGTCAAGCAAGTAAAGTCATTGGTTAATACATTTTTTTGTTATTTAAGAAAATAAATTAAGACATTTTTTTAATAAATCATTTAAAAAAAAAAATTTTCTTCATTAAGGTTTACTCTCAAGGCCTCCAAATCAGATTAACGCCTTTTTGGCCCTCATGCTTTGAAATGATATCATCACCCGGTCAAGCAAGTAAAGACATTTGATTAACTTTTTTTTTTGTTTTTGATTTAGGAAAAAAAAATTAGAAAAAAATTTAAAAACTTTCTTCATTAAGGTTTACTCTTAAGGCCTCAAAATCAGATAAACGCCTTTTTGGCCCTCATGCTTTGAAATGATTTCATCACCTGGTCAAGCTAGTAAATTCATTTTATTATTATTTTTTTTTGTGTGTGAAAAAAATTTGGAGTAAATTAAAAAAAATCAGTTTAAAAAGAAAATTTTCTTCATTAAGGTTCACACTTGAGGCCTCCAAATCAGATTTAGATAATGGCTATGTCCCTCGTATTAAAATTAGTTACATTAAAAAATAAAGTTGTACATTAAATAATAACTGGACTGTTTACTTATATTGAAAATCTCTGACTCGATGGTAAACTTTACCCCATTTAAGCTAGTAAAGTCATTTGATACAATAATTTTTTTTTTTTGATTTGGGGAAAAAGAATTTAGAAAAAAAAATTCTTCATTAAGGTTCACTTTTAAGGCCTCCAAATCAGATTGAGGCCTTTTGTCCCTGACGCTTTAAAATTATATCATCACCCGGTCAATCTGGTAAAGTCATTTGATTACTTAAAAATTTTTTTTGATTCAGGAAAAAAAATTTGGAAAAAAGTAGATTTTTCTTCATTAAGGTTTACTCTTGAGGCCTCCAAATCAGATTAAGGCCTTTTTGGCCCTCATGCCTTGAAATTATATCATCACCCGGTCAATCTGGTATAGTCATTTGATTACTTTAAATTTTTGTTTTGGATTTAGGAAAAAAAATTTGGAAAAAAAGTAGATTTTTCTTCATTAAGGTTTACTCTTGAGGCCTCCAAATCAGATTAAGGCCTTTTTGGCCCTTATGCTTTGAAATGATATCATCAAAGCTATTCGGAAGGCGCATCACGTCGGTATCTTTTAATCTACGTCGACACGAGGAAAACAAGATGCAGCGCAGTTTATACGAGTTTAACCGTAACCGGTTTGCATTTAAGTATTTTTAACGAGACTGTAATTAGTATGAAAGTGCATAACTGGATTGTTTGGAATTGTCAAAAGAAAAGAAAAGGAGAAGAACAAAAGAGGCGAAAAAGATAATTCAATTATAATTTAAAATGGGATAAGCTGATAATGCTAAATTTAGCAATACGTAATAATAAAATTATAAAAATTTAAAAAAATATACTCTCATTCAATTATTTTTTTAATCAAAAATCCTCATAACTCGGCCAAATGTTATCAAAAATGTTTGAAATTTGGAACACACACACAGTATACGCTAGCGATGCCTACTACTAAACAATTTTCGAATTAATATTGTTTATTAATAATTAATTGCAAATTGAAAACGGTCGGTAAACTTTTCATGAATAAACTCTACATTTTTCAAAAATTTTCCTTGAATAGGGAGGAGAAAATCCATTATAAGCAGTTTTTTCAATTTTGAAGTTCCTTTGATACTTTTTATAAGTGAAAATAAAAAAAATATTCATACCAACATGTCAAAATTTGCAGATAATTATTTTTGAACAATATTTATTTTTTATTTTTTCTTTATTTCTTGGGCATCGATAGAGTATACTGTGTGTGTACCAAGTTTTAAACGGTTTTGATCATATTTGCCTGAGTTATGACGATTTTTGTTTTAAAAAATAATTGAATCAAGAAAACATTTTTTTTTCACTTTTAAAATTTTATCATCAAAAATATTTGATGGAAAGAAAACTTTAAATTAAAAGTAATTCTGCCCTGTTATTCTCCATAAATTTCAACCAAAAAAATTAATTTTAGATTAAACAATTACATTTACAGCTGAATTTTCAGCCTAAATTAAAATTTTCAAACAAAAGAACAAAAAACATTTACCAAATAGTTAAATGTTTTAACAATAATATGAATTTTTAACAAAGTAGTTCAAATTTCAAACTAAGTAGTGAAATTTTCAACCAAATTAATTAATTCTAAATAAAAAATTTAGATGTTGACTTTTCAACAACATAGTTAAATTTTCAATTAAAATGATGAATCTTCAATAACGAATAAAAGAATTTTAAAAAACGGTCGACTTTCAACCATTTTGTTCAATTTTCAATAAAAAAAGATTAAATTTCAACAACAAACAGTTACATTTTTAACCAAATAATTGAATTTTCAAATAAAAAAGATAAATTTTTGATTGAGTAGTTAAATTTTCAAATAAAAATGATGAATCTTTGACAAATAAAAAAAATTTTAACCAAAATAGAGTTTATTTAATTTGTTAACCAAATATTTGCATTTCTAGCAAAAAGTGATTAGAAAAAATCAAATTGTTCATTCTTCAAATTGAATTTTCAACCCGAAGATATAAATCATCGTACAAAAAAATAAATTTTTAACAAGATAGATTAATTTCTTAAATTTTCCTGTTTAAAAAGATAATTTCTAAACAAAACGAATTTTCAACAAAATACATGAATTTTCAATCAATTTGTTGATTTTCAAACAGAAAAGATCAATTGTCAATTTAAAATATCACGTTCGAACCAAAAATTAAATAGTTACATTTTCAGTTTAAATAGATTAAAAAGTGATCTTTTTTTACTAAAAATCCAACTATTTGGTTGAAAATTCGTCTTTTTTGGTATAAAATTAATATTCGCGATTGAAAATTTGTGAATTTTGTTGAAAATTATTTTTCAGTAGGAAATCAAATTTTGTGATCAAAAATACAACTGATTGGTTGAAAATTAATTTGTTTTGGTTGAGGATTCAAATATTTATCTGAAAATTTTTCTTTTTTGGTTAATTTATATTGTGTTTCATTTTAAATTAAAATATTCTTTTTGTTGAAAGATAAATTTTTATTTTTTTATTCAAAATTCATCTGTTTAGGCTTACAATTAAAATTTCAACTATTTTTTGAAAAATTCATTTTTTTGCTTAAAGATTTATAATTTAAGTAGAAATTTCATCGCTTTGGTGGGAAATTAAATTACTTTGTTGAAGTTTCCCTTTTTTTAAGTGAAAATTATTTTTTTTAACCTAAAATTCATGTATTTCGTTAAAAATGAACTTTTTTGTTGAAATTTCATATTTTTGGTGGAAAATTCTACTTTTTGGTATGAAAAATTCGCATTTTTAACAAAAAAAGATCAAGTTTATACCAAAAGAGATGCATTTTTGAATTAAAAAAAGGTATTTTCGACAAGAGTTGAATTTTCCACCACGAAGATTAATTTTATAACAAAAAAGACAATTTTTCAACTAAATAATTCATTTTTTAAACTAAAAAGATAAATTTTTGATCAAAGATGCAATGGTTAAATTTTTATTTAAAAAAATTGAATTTTTGACAAAAAAATGAATTTTCTACAAAAAAGTCAAATCGTCTACTAAATTGTTGAATTTTCCAGCCAAAAAGATGAGTTTTCCACAAACCACTTAAATTTTTAATCAAAACTGTTTAAAAATTTCAGTTGAGAACATTTATTTCCAACCAAAAAAAGAAAACAAATTTTCAGCAAAGTAGTTGAGTTTTCAACCGAAAAAGATCAATTTTTAACGAAAAATGTAATAGTTATTATTTGAACCAAAAAGTATTTTTATACTAAATCAAAAACAGTTTAATTTTCAACAAAATAGTTGTATTTTTAACAACAAGAAAATTTATTTTCTACAGCAATAAAAAAATACCAAGAAAGACAAATTTTGAAGAAATAACATACATTTTTAACCAAATAGTTAAAATTTCAAGTGAATAAAGATCAATTTTTAACAAAAAATTGAATAGTTAGATTTTTATTTAAAAAAATGTTCTCCCAGAAAAACGAATTTGATACAGATTTAAATTTTCGAAAAACTGTAAAAGGTTCAGTTGAAAAAAAATTTAACGAAAAAATACTAATGTTCAATAAAGTAGTTGAATTTTTAATCTAAAAAGATGACTTTTCAACGGAAAATGTAATAGATAATATTTCAAATAAAAAATATTTTTTATATTACATGAAGAACAGTTTCATTTTGAATACAACAGTTGTATCTTTAATAAAAAAAATTAATTTTCTACAGCAATGTAAAAAAAAAATTTGAACAAACTGCCTAAATTATCAACCAAGCAGTTAAATTCGCTAACAAAAAAGACGAATTTTCAACAAAATTAATTTATTTTTAACCGAATAGTTGAATTTTCCAACAAGAAGATTAATTTCATACCAATCAAGCTAAATTTTCAACAAATAACATACATTTTTCATCAAATAGTTAAATTTTTAAAATTGAAAAGATCAATTTTTTACAAAAGTGCAATAGTTAAATTTTTGTTACAAATTTTTTTCTCACAAAAAAGCAAATTTGATACAAAACAGTTCAATTTTCAACCAAACTGCCAAAGGTTCAGTTTAAAAAAAAATTTAACAAAAACAAAAAAAATAACGAATTTTCAACAAAGTAGATGAATTTTCAATACAAAAAGATTAATTTTCTACCAAAAAATATAAATTTTGAACAAAACACAAAAAAAACATGAAAAATATTTAAAAAATCAAAGTTTCAAACCAAAAATGAAACAGTTGAATTTCTTGTTAAAAAAATTAATTGAAAAAAAAATTTTAACAACAAATGTAATAGTTGATATTTTAACGAAAAAAGATGAAAAATTGTAATTCAGAACAGTTGGTTTCAACAAAAAAGGCGCATTTTCAATAAACCAGTTTAATCCTCAACTAAAGCTGATTAGTTTCCACAAAATCGTTGCTTTATCAACCAAAAATATTAAATTTTTACAAAGAAACTCATTTTTATCCAAATCGTTAAAGTTTCAACTAAAAAAGATAAAATTTCTACCAAAATAGAATAGTTCAATTTTCAACAAGAAAAATAAATTTTCAACTAAAATTATAAATCTTCAACTAAAAAATGAATTTTGAACAAAGTAGTTTATCTTTCGCCGAAATGTTTAAATTTTCTGTCAAATTTTTCACACACCCCCCCAAAAGACTTTACGTAATAATAAGTTTTTTTTTTAATTAAAAATGTTTCATACTAAATGAAATTAAGGAAAAATAAAAAGTTGTGGAAATGTTAAAAATAAACATTATTTGTGTTTCGAATTTTTTAAACATTTAAAACATTTAAACACGACATTTTTCGCTTTTCTGGTGTATAATAAAAATCACCAAAAAGTTCTGATAAAATAGACCCTTTCCAGCAATGAAGTGAAGTGTCTAGGGGGAACCTTTCTACAGTGGATAATTCAACCCACAGTGGATAATGCAACCCACAGTGGATAATCATTAATTTACAGTGCAAATATACGTGAAATAATTAATTGTAAATTTTATTTGTTAAACCATCTTGTGTTTTAACTATTTATTACATTGAATTATTTTTTTTGCATATATTGATATTTTTAATTATTCATTATCCACTGTAGGTTGTATTATCCACTGTAGCCAGGTTTCCCCTATAAATCATACTTTGGAACATCATTATTGCATTCTGGGCTTTAGCCTATAAACTATAATGTTGATATTACAGTTTACAACCAATTTGGTGAGATTGAAACTCTCTATATTAATTATTAAATTTTTCAATAAATTCTGCTACTTTTTTCCACACTTTTAACACTTAACTCCACACACGCCTTCATATATTATCCGTTGCAGCTTTAAATCAATCTGGGACTTTCTCTGAACGATAGATAGAAAATCTTCATTATCTTGTAAAATTAAGTGAAGTGTTGTGCTTGGATAATTGCTAGATGCCATAAACTACAGAGAAAAGAATGAGTGTATCAATAAACAATCAATAAGGTAGTGAACAAAATGGTCGAATAATTTCAATTATTTGATTTTCAATGTTCAAATCAATAAAATTATCAAATTAAATTCTTATTTTCTATGATAATAATAATTAATTGAATAATACATTTGAATTTATTTAATTATTTTCAATGAATAATTAAAATATCATTTGATTTATTTTGCCAAAAATGAGGTCTTAAAAAAAAGTTTGATATGATTTTAAAAATCGAAATGATCTTATCAGTCATATATTACGTAATAATTAATCTGTTTTTATGAAGAAATGTTGAAACTTACGAAAAATAATTGTTTTAATAATAATAAGTATAAATAATAATAAGGAAAAAGAAAAAAAGTAAGAAGAAATCTAAGATTTTTCTCATTAAAAATAAATTTGTAAATAAAACTTGCGAATTAGCAGTTTTGAGGTTTTAGTTAGGAGTTAGGAGTTTTGTCTTAGAATTTGTGATTTAGGAGTTAGGACTTAGAAGTCAGGATTCCGAAGTTATAATTTGAGAGTTAGCATTTAAGAGTTATGAGTTAGAATTTAGGAGATAGGAGTTAAGATTTAGGAGTTATAAATTTTGAGTTGGGAGTTTTGACTTAGGAGATGTGACTAAGAAGTTTTGAATAACACTTTTGAGTTGGCATTTTTGAGGTTTTAATTGAGAGTTAGGAGTTGTGACATAGAATTTGTGATTTAGGAGTTAGCATTTAGAAATTAGGATTTGGCAGTTAGGATTCAAGAGTTAGGAGTTAGAAGTTAAGGGTTTGATTGAGGAGTTTTGAGTGAGGTGCTTTTAGTTAGGACTTTTGAGTTCTTAATGTGAGTTAGGAGATGTGAGTTGGGAGTTGGGCTTTATGAGTTCTCAGTTAGGAGTTAGGAATTTTGAGTTTGGAGATAATATTTGGAAGTTAGGAGTATGTAGTTAGGAGTTAGGCGTTAGAAGTTGTGACTTAGAATTTGTGATTTCGGCGTTAAGATTTATAAGTTAGGATTGAGGAGTTAGAATTTAAGAGTGAGAAGTTAGGAGTTTTGTGTTAGGAGTTTCGAGCGTTGAGTTAGGAGTTGTGAGCTGTGAGTTAGAAGTTGTGAGTTAAAACTTTTGAGTTAGTAGTTTTGAGGTTTGGTTAAGATTTATGAGTTATGACTTGGAATTTGTGATTTTGGAGTCAGGATTCAGAATTTAGGAGTTAGAAGTTGGGAGTATTGAGTTTCAAGTTGGGATTTGGGTGTTAGGAGTTAATAGTTAAGAGTTAAGAGTTAGGAGTTGTGAATCATAATTTGTGATTTTGTTGTTATGATTTAGAAGTTATCATTTAAGAGTTATGAGTTAAGAGGTTTGAATTAGAATTAATAAATTAGGAGTTTTGAGTTGGAAGTTTTGAATCAGGAGTTTTCAGTTAGGTGCTTTTAGCTAGTAGTTTTGAGTGTTTAATGTTAGTTAGGAGTTGTGAGTTAGGAGTTAGGCTAGAAGAGTTCTCAGTTAAAAGTTTGGAGTTTTTTATTTTGAGTTTCAAGTTAATATTTGGGAGTTAGAAGTTTGTAGTTAGAAGTAAGGCACTTGTGGTTAGAAGTTGTAACTTGAAATTTGTGATTTAGGCGTTAAAATTTAGAAGTTAGAATTTTCGGAGTTAGGATTTAACAGTTAGGAGTTAGAAGTAAGGATTTTTTATTTGGGAGTTTTGAGTTTTGAGTAAGGAGTCGTGAGATATAAGTTAGGAGTAAAAACTTGTGAGTTAGTAGTTTTGAGGTTTTAGTTATCAGTTATGAGTTTTGCGTTAGAAGTTAGGATTTAGGTGTTAGAAGTTAGGAGTTAGGAGCTATAAGTTGTGACTTTTAATTTGTGATTTAGTTGTTATGATTGAAATGTTAGATGTTAGGATTTAGGAGTTGAGAGATTTGAATTAGAAGTTCTGAATTAGGATTTTTCAGTACGGAAATTCGAATTTTGAGTTAGGAATTTTCAAAAAGGTGCTTTTGGTTAAGAGTTTCGAGTTTTTAATGTTATTTAGGAGTAAAGAGTTTTCATTTTGAGTTTCGAGTTAATTTTCTGGAGTTGAAAGTTTGTAGCTAGGATTTGGGCATTAGGAGTTAGAAGTTGTAACTTCGAATCTGTGATTGATGCGTTAGGATTTAGAATTGAAGAGTTAGAAGTTAGGAGTATTGAGTTCCAAGTTAGGATTTGGGTGTTAAGAGTTAAGAGTTAGGAGTTGTGAATCATAATTTGTGGTCTAGTTGTTATGATTTAGAAGTTATGATTTAAGAGTTAAGAGTTAAAAGGTTTGAATTAGAATTGGTGAATAAGGAGTTTTGAGTTAGAAATTTTGAATCAGAAGTTTTCAGTTAGGTGCTTTCAGTTAGGAGTTTTAAGTGTTTAATGTTAGTTAAGAGTTGTGAGTTAAGAGTTAGGCTAGAAGAGTTCTCAGTTAGAAGTTGAGTTTTTTATTTTGAGTTTCGAGTTAATATTTGGGAGTTAGAAATTTGTAGTAAGAAGTTAGGCATCAGTAGTTAGAAGTTGCGACTTCAAATTGGTGCTGCAGGCGTTAAAATTGAGAAGTTATAATTTTCGGAGTCATGATTTAACAGTTAGGAGTTAGAAGTTATGAGTTTTGAGTTTGGAGTTGGGAGTTTTGAGTTAGGAGTCGTGAGATGTAAGTTAGGAGTTTAAACTTGTGAGTTAGTAGTTTTGAGGTTTTAGTTCAGAGTTATGAGTTATATTTAGAATTTGTGATTTCATAGTTAGGAATTAGTAGCTAGGATTCAGTTATTAGTATTTAAGAGTTAAAAGTTACGATTTTTGGGTTAGAAGTTAGGATTTAGGCGTTAGAAGTTAGGAGTTAAGAGTTAGGAGCTATAAGTTATAACTTATAATTTGTGATTGAGTTGTTATGATTGAAAAGTTAGATGTTAGGATTTAAGAGTTAAGAGGTTTGAATTAGAAGTTTCGAATTAGGAGTTTTGAGTACGAAGATTCGAATTTTGAGTTAGGAGTTTTCAAAAAGGTGCTTTCAGTTAAGAGTTTTGAGTTTTTAATGTTATTCAGGAGTTAAGAGTTTTTTATTTTGAGTTTCGAGTTAATATTCAGGAGTTGAAAGTTTGTAGTTAGGATTTAGGCATTAGGAGTTAGAATTTGTAACTTCGGATTTGTGATTCAGGCGTTAAGATTTATGAGTAAGGATTTACGAGTTAGAATTTAAGAGTTAGAAGTTAGGAGTTTTGTGTTAGGAGTTTGGAGTGTTGAGTTAGGAGTTGTGAGTTGTAAGTTCAAAGTTGTGAGTTAAATTTTGTGAGTTAGTAGATTTGAGGTTTTGTTAAGAGTTATGAGTCAGGAGTTAGGACTTAGAATTTGCGATTTTGTTGTTAGGAATTAGTAGTTAGGATTTAGGTGTTAGGTGTTAGGATTTAAGAGTTAGAAGTTATGAGTTTTGACTCAGGAGTTAGGATTTGGGCGTTAGAAGTTAGGAGTTATGAATTAGAATTTGTGATTTATAATTTGTGATTTAGTTGTTATGATTCAGAAGTTAGAAGTTAGGATTTAAGAGTTAAGAGGTTTGAATAAGAAGTTGTGAATTAGGAGTTTTGTGTACGTAAATTTGAATTCTGAGTTAGGAGTTTTCAGTGAGGTGCTTTTAGTCAAGAGTTTTGAGTTTTTAATGTGAGTTAGGAGTTAGGAGTTGTAAGTTAAGAGTTAGGCGTGAGAGTCCTCAGTTAGGAGTCAAGAGTTTTTAATTTTGAGTTTCGAGGTCATGCTTGGGATTTAGAAGATTGTAGTTACGAGTTTGGCATCAGGAGTTAGAAGTTGTGACTTAGAATTCGTGATTTGGGCGCTAAGATGTGGAAGTTAGAAGTAGGAGTTTTGAGTTGGGAGTTTTGAGTCGGGAACTTCGATGTTTGAATTGGGAGTTTTCAGTTAGATGTTTTTAGTCAGGAGTTTTTAGTTGTGAGTTTTGAGTCAGGATTTAGAAGATATAATTTGGGTGTTAGACATTAGGAGTTAAGAGTGATGAGTTAGGAGTTAGGAATGGTGAGCTGTGACTTAGGAGCTAGGAGTCGTGACTTAGAATTTGTGATTAAGTTGTTAGGATTTAGGAGTTATGATTCAAGAGTTAGGAGTTTTGAGTTAGGATTTGTGAGCAAGGTGCTTCTAGTTAGCATTTTTGAGTTATAATTTGTGAGTTATGAGTTGTGAGTTGTGAGTTAGGAGTTAGGCATGAGGAGTTCTCAGTTAGGAGTTAGGAGTTTTTAATTTTGAGTTTCGAGTTAACATTTGAGATTTAGGAGTTTGTAGATACGAGTTGGGCATTAGGAGTTAGAAGTTGTGACTTGGAATTTGTGATTTAGGCAGTAAGATTCAGAAGTATTGATTTAGGAGTTAGGATTTAAGAGTTAGGAATTAGAAGTTAGGAGTCATGAGTTTTGAGTTAGGAGTTGTGAGTTGTAAGTCAGGAGTTAGAAGTTATGAGTTAAAACTTGTAAGTGAAAACTTGTGAGAATTTTATTTTGAGGTTTCAGTCAAGAGTTATGATTTAGGAGTTGTGACGTGGAATTAGTGATTTTGGAGTTAGGATTCAGTAGCTAAGATTTAAGAGATAGGATTTAATAGTTAGGAGTTAGGAGTTGGAAGGTATGAGTTAGGAGTTAGGATTTAAGAGTTAGGAGTTAGAAGTTGGAAGGTATGAGTTATGAGTTAGGATTTAAGAGTTAGGAGTTAGAAGGTAGGAGGTAGGAGTTAGGAATTACGAGTGAGGATTTGTGAGCTATGAGTTAGGAGTTGTAAGTTATGAGTTAGGCGTTCAGAGTTAGAATGTAGAAGTTGGGAGTTAAAAGTTAGGAGTTTTCCTCACTTTCCCTTCTTGCAATTTTCTCAGACTATTTCTTGAATTTTAAAAATTCAGTTCACCATTTTGATCTTTCCACATATCTCATAATTAACTTTTTTAATCAGAATGCATGCAATATAAAATTACAAAGACCTCTCGATTTGCATACTGCTTTTAATAAGCCTGTAATTTATTAGTGAAATCTCCTCTCATCTATCACGCTCGATCGTACAGGAATTGACACACATGTTATAGCAGAAATGTGGAAATTGATACTGGTGACAACAAAAACAATGATTTTAATTCCACGAGGAAAGTAATAAAACACTGACATTGAAAAGTGACGGTGACCATTATTATATATTTGGTTTTTTCCCTGCGTGTCTAAAGAAGAAGCTCTTTTTTTCTTTTACTCCAGGCATTATTAGACACGCCAGGACAAATCGATCAATTATTTCTGGTACGATATGATGGATTTCTCATTCCATTATAATTATCATTTCTAGAAAAGGTTCTAAAAAAATTCTTCCTTTTTTTTATTTTTTTTTTGTGAAGTAGCCCCTCTCTAAATTTGAATCAGTCAAAATTTTTATTAATTTCAATCAGTAAGTGAATTCTAACTATAAATCAGTTTTTACTGATGAATCAGTAAAACTTACTAATTCGTGAGGAAACATACCTGATTCTTAGTTAAAATTAGTAAAAAAATTAACTGATTCAAGTATACAAAGCCCTTTTCTCTCTTTTTTCTACTTAAATGCGAACTGAATTAAGAGAACCCAAATAAGAAAATCCAACTATTTTTTGTTGGAAGTTCTTTTTTTTCTGAAAAGTCAACTAATATAGTTTTGGTTGAGAATTTATTATATTTTTATTTTTATTATATTATTTATATTTCTATTATATTTTTTGTTAAGAATTCGTCTTTTTTCATAGAAATGTCCACAACTTTGTTGAATATTCTATTTTTTGATCAATGTTATTCATTTTAGTTAAATCTCATCACTTCAGTTAAATCTCATAATTTCAGTTAAATCTCTTCATTCCAAAATTTCAATATTTATATGAAAAATCCTTCTTATTTCGTTGAAAATTAATTTGATTAACTGAAAATATAACTATTACATTTTTTGTTGAAAATTTATCTTTTTTAGTTAAAAATTTAACTATTTGATGATAAATTCGTCTTTTGTGGTAGAAAATTAATATCCTTGGTAGAAATTTCACCTTTTTAGTTGAGAATGCAACTGCTTGTTTGAAAATTATCTGTTTTGGATTCAATTTAACTAATTTTTATTTTCGAACCAAAAAAAAATATATTTTTAGGTTCAAATATTAACTTTTAAATTGTTTATTGAATCAAACTACTTTTTTAAAAGTTCATTTTTTTGGTTATTGATTCAGTTGAAACTTTGTTTTTCTTTTCAGCTGAAAAATTTAAATATTACATTTTTGGTAAAGAATTCAACTATTTTGTTTGAAATTCGTCTTTTTGGGTTGGATAATACTGTTTTTCATTCTTAATTAAAATTTTCTCGGTTGAAATATTAACTATTAAATTTTTCGTTGAAAATTCATCTTTTTTTATTGAAAATTCAACTACTTAAAGTAAAAGTTTATATATTTTGATAAAACTTTTTTTCTTTGCTAAAAATTAATTTTTCAGCTGAAAATTTAACTATTTCATTCATAGTTGAGAAGTTATCTTTTTTTTGTCTGACAATTCGTCCTTTTTGGTAAACCAAAAAATAGGAATTTTCCAAAAAGAGTTGAATTTACAACCCAAAAATATGAATTTTCCACCAAAATAATCAAATTTTCGACTAAAAGAGACGAGTTTTTCTACAAAAAAAATGAATTTTCAATTGAAGAGAAAAAAAAATGTCTAGAAAAAATGAAATAGCTATATTTTTACTAAAGAAAAAATTATTTTCAACAAAAAAAAAAAGAATTTTAGAACAAATTTGTTAAATTTTTTACCGAAGAAATAGACTTTTAAGTAAAATGATGCATCTTCAATAAAAAAAAAATTTCAACCAAATAGTTGAATTTTCAACCCAGCGGATGAATTTTCAACAAAAAATATTTGAAGTCTAAAAAAAAATTCGAAAAAAATGGAATGGTTAAATTTTTAGTTAAAAAAATTAATTTTTAATTCAAAAAAACTAATTTTCAATTAAAGAAATGAAATCTCAACCAAAAAGATTAATTTTTTACCAAAAAAGAATAATTTTTAACAAAAATCATGAAATTTCAACCAAATATTTTACTTTTTAATAGAATTTTCAAAGTAATAGTTGAGTTTTCAAACAAAACGTCAATTTTCTATGAAAGAAACAAATTTTCAGCAAAATAGATGTTTTTTTCTACAAAATTAGGTGCTGCTTCAATTTACGTGCAAGTAGAAATGGACGATCAGTCTATTTATTACGGCCAGCTCGAAGTACTCGGGGACATTCCCCCTTGGATAAAGACACCCACAAATGAAATCCATAGCGAATATGCAATTATACTCGTAACAGACGTAAAAAATGAAGAAATTTTTCATGTGCATCCGCACCTTGAACAGATTGTTCCCAATCAATGGGACAAATTTAAAAAAGCCTTATTTATTAATCGACAATCAGCTGGTCGTCATCCCAAGGAAGTTAAGATACTTTGTGGCTCTTATTACACAGCAAGTGAGTTCAAGCAGTACAATGGTGAAGATCCAAACTTACGTCATGATCTCCAGATGTATATGACAATAAAAGGAACTTCAACTGTCTTATCTGCGCCGATACACCCAGGAACATTTGTTGAATCACACATACATCCAGAAGTTATGAATAGATGGCATGCAAGACCTCGTCCTGAACGTCACTGTATGTCTTGTTGAACATGTATTTTTTGAAAAATTCGTTCTGTTTTCGTTGAAGATGCATAATTTGAGTTTAAAATTTATATCTTCATGTTGAAAATTGAACTGGATAGTAGAAAATTTCATGCTTGGGCATGAACTTTTTCCATTCACTTTTTCCATTCAAAATTCAATAGATTTTTGGATTTAAGATTTAACTTTAATATAAAAAAAAAAACTTTTCAACTTAAAAAGTAAACTATTTTCTAGAAAATCAACTGTTTTTTTTTAAATTCATCCTTTTGGGTAGAAAATTCGTAAGAGAATGCACAGAACACTGGCAGGCGCAAATAACGGCACAATTTCTGCCCATTTTTTTACTGAAGATGATGTAATATTTTCAGTGCAATCATTATAATATTAAATTATTAAAGAATCATTTACTACTAATTTATAGGTTAGATTCCTTTTTGCATTACAATCTCTACGTTTTGAATGTATAAATATCAGATAATAAATGCTTGAATGAACTATTTCTTTAAATTACAAGAGACCTTACATACTTACAATGTACGTCATTGCATAATGAATATTATTATGAATAATAACCAAAAAATACATACCGGCAAACTCCAATAACCCACACGACTCACATATACCTTCGGAATTTCAAACAAAGATGGCGATCCCTTATTGTCCCAAGGTCATAACAGAAAATTAGTTCAAAAAATCTCCAGCGCAGCGCTAGATGTTCTACCTCTCCCGGTTTTTGCATTGCGTGCAATGAGAGTGGGTTATTTTTTTGCATTTTTTTCGATTTCATATATAATTTTCATGTTTCAAATAAAATATTGTGATATCTCTGCTTTAACCTGTAATTTTGAAGTGATTGTCATAATGGAAGAGTCATAGTTGGATCCTGTTACATTGCTTCAAAGATTGTTCGCAATCAGAGTGGATTAGTTCTTTTGCATTTTCTACAAGTGATTCAATTATTTGATTGTTTTAAATCACATATTGTGATTTCTCCGCTCTATCCGGTAATTTTGAAGTAATTTTGAAGCGATTTTCGTAATGAATAAGTCATGGGTGGATCTCGTTGGGTTGCACCCAACTTTACCACAGGTTATGAGAGCAATAAAGCAAAACTTTTGCTATTTGTTGTTTCCGAAAGATGATGTTAGATTACAAAAGTGACGAATTGCGATAAAAAGAAACGAAATCGAATTCAATCCAGGGGAAGTTTTTTTCGCTCATCATTTTCGTCAGGAGGACATACTCTAGGGATATTAAATTAAAGATGCTGCTCGCAATGTCAATGGGAAGGTATGTGAAAAGAATGAACTTCAATTCATCGCTGTCGCTGTTTTAGCTATAATGTAAGTCTGATGATATGAAGAAATGGGATGAAGGGGTAAGAGAAGGAGAGAGAATGAAAGAAGTGAATGAGAACGTTATTCTCAAAAATGTGAGAATGAAAACAAGATTGAGAGAGTTGGAAAGGAAAATGGAAGTGAAAAAGAAGACGAAACGAAGTAGAAATATATTGATCAGAGGAATGAAAGTAGATAGTGAATCAGAGAGAGAAGAAGTAGAAAAGTTTATGGGGCAAATTGGGACAAAAGTGCACGTGGAAGAGGTAAATGGAGTGGAAAGGAAGAATGAAGGTAAATCGCGTATGTATATAGTGAAAGTGAGAAGCGCGGAAGAAAAAGTTGATATCTTGAGAAAAACAAAGCTTTGAAGGAAGGGAAGAAAGGATAGAGGAGGATATGACGTACAATGAAAGAAGAAGAAAGTGGATGATGAAACAAAGAGCATGGAGTAAAAGGGAACACGTTATGCATACGGATGAAGGATTCTGGGAAGAAGTGAAGAAATGGGATGTAATGATGTTGAGTGAAACCTAGGTAGCTGAAAAGGGTTGAAGGAGGGTGAAGTGGAAGCTACCCAAGAGATATATGTGGCAGATGCAAGAGGCAAAGAAAGAGAAGGTAAAGGGAAGAAAGAGAGGGGGTATGGTGTCAGGAGTAAGGTATGAATTGGTGGAGAAAAGAGAATAGAGATGATATTTGAGGAAACATATGGAGTAATGAAGAGAATGGTGAAGATAGGAAGAGTAAAGGTGAAGATAGTTTGCATTTACAGAAGAAACTATGAAGAACAAGGCTGGATTGTGATTAGGAAATGGGTGCCAAAAAAGGACTATTAATTGGTCTTGATAGGAGTTGATCTGAATGCTTGGACAGGAGAACAGGGAGGGGAAATATGGGATGAAGAGAGTGAGGCTTTCAGGAGAAAATTGAAAAACGAACAGTTGGACCAGGAGGGCAGGACTCTGTTGGAAATTCTGGGAGAAACAGGATTGGTCATTTGTAATAGGAACTCGGAAGTGGTTGAGGAAGGCGAGATTACGTTTGCAGGAAAAGGGAAAACAGTAACAGACTACAGTCTGGCCGAGGAAAGGATAAGAAGGCTGTTGGAAAAAATGGAAGTAGGGAACGAAATAGAGTCAGAACACTTCCCGGTCATTGCAACGTTGAAATGCGGGAATTTCAGATGAGCGAGAAGAAAGAAGGAGGGAGCGACAGAGAAAAAAGGAAAGATAGGCAAAATGATGGAAGAAATTAGGCCAAGTGAGGAAGAAAGAAGGGAGAAGAGAGGATGGTGGGATGTGGAATGTATAGAGAGTAAAGAGCGTAGGAAGTTATTGTTAAAAAGTTGTAGAAGAGGAGAGATAGACAGAAAGGATTATAATAATAGATAAAGGAAACACGAGAAACTACTCAATGTAAGACGACAGGAGAAGAAGGTGAGGTACATGGAGGAGGTAAAGAAAGTAATAAAGGAAGGAAGAGAATGAGAGGTGATCAACAAAGAAAGAAGTGGATAGATAGTAATCAATAAAGAAATAAGTATGGATGAATGGACAGTATATTTCAAGAAATTGCTAGGAGGGGTCGATAGCAAGGTGAGGAGGGAGTTTAGAAAGATCAAGGAGGCAGGAATGGAAGGTGGAAATGAGGTGACCATAAAGGAAGTGAATCAAGCAATTTAGAAGTTAGAAATAAACAAGGCGACAGGAGAGAATGAGATGGAGAATGAAGCGTTGAAATTTGGCGGAAGAAGGGTTAGAGAAGGGATTTGAGAAGTATGTAATAGAATATGGAGAGGGGAAAGGTGGCTGAAAAAGTGGAGAACAGATTTGGTAATTCCTTTATTAAAGGTAAAAGGGGGTAGAAAAGAAGAAGATTATAGAGAAATCACTCTCATGCCAGTAACGTATACAATTTACGCGGAGATGCTGAGGAAGAGATTAGAAGAACAGAGAGAACATAAAGAAAGTATTGCACACAATCGAACAGGATTCAGGACGGGGATAAGAATAGTGGACAACATTTTCGTTCTCAATTATCTAGTCAACAGGAACCTGGGACAGAAAAAAGGAAAACTGGTCGCACGATTTTAAGGCAGCTTTCGACTCGGTGAATAAGAAAGTTTTGTGGAAATCAATCAAAGAAAGGGAGGTGGACGAAGAGCTGATTTAGAGGATAAAAGAGGTCTTTACGGAGACGGAAACAAGGGTGAGGATGAGGGAACAGAAAGGAGAGGAGTTCTGGACAGGGAGGCGTCTCAGACAAGGGTGCCCGCTAAGTCCGTTGTTATTTAGCATATTGTTAGCAGACCGAGAAGATAAAATGGGAAATAAAGATAAAGGGGGTACAGTTCTAGGAAATACAAGAATATACTCATTAGCGTACGTGGACAATGTGGTGCTTCTGTAAGAGACTGAAAGTGGAATGAACTTGCTACTGAAAGAATTCGAAGAGTATGTGAGAGAGAAAGAGCTGACAATTATTGTGACTAAGACAAAGATAGTATGTTTCAAAAATCGTGGCCGGAGCTTATCTAGATCTCCGTTAATTTCAAAGAAGAAAAAGCTTCATAACCGCTTTGCCCTACCGGAAATCTAGATTATTTTTAGATACTTTCTAGACTTAGCTCCTCTAGCGAAAGCCTAGGACAATTTTATAGCGGTCGCCTTGTCTAGGTTTCGTCTAGGGTTCATCTAGTTGTGTCTAATAAGTTTTATCTCTTCCCATTTGAGTTTAGCATTCGTCTAGTATCATTTAGAAAGGGGTCAATTATAGATTATGTGCTCCTAGACAATCTCATCTGGAAATCGTCTAGATTTATGGTAGGGTGGTAAAGAGGGTAGAGTGCGCCTCGATAGAAGGTCATCCTACCCTAACCAAGAGTCAAGCTCTAGTTCGGAGCAGATCTCCAACGCAGCTGTTAGATGCAAATAAGGATGTTATTTCTGGAGAAAAGCAGATTGCAGAAGTTGCCCAGAAATCTGTGCTTGATCTTCTTGGTGAGGATCCTTCGCTCAACAAGTGCACTG